>JAMKCH010030156.1:0-16545 GCA_023653785.1 Ophioderma brevispina
AAATTACACCTGCGAACGAGAATTAAAATGCGTATTTTATCAATCACAAAATAAGCGATTTTGTATGTGAATTTAGGATCCCAGATTTGGGACTTAACGGCAGAGCTGGCAATGATACGTTTATGGTCCGTCCATGATGAAATAGTGGCCACCATCAGAAAAATAACTCTACTTGGCTTTTGTCTGAACTATTAAAACAACTAATGGATGAGCGTAGACACGTACAGCCTATTTTTTTCCCGGCTATTCCCTTGAAAGGCCGTTTTCCAGCAGCCGTTGTATTTTTTAGCGTGGATCCATCTGATAATAATAATTCTATGACAAAATTCCTTCGTTTGTGACACATAACATTTTCCGAGCTTAACCATTCACAGGTATAGTTTCCTACCAGTTTAAGCCATTGCAATCGTGTAAAAATCTCCAATTCCTTTTTTTTGAAAAATTGGGGCGCCTTCAAAAAAATGTGCTAATATTGCTTTAACCACACCCCATGGACACGGTCCAATCTGGATACTTAATAGCACAGTCAGTGCTTTAGAGATGGGCGTCCCCAAATGCTTGCAGGTTCATTGGAAAGCGATTTAAAAAAAAAGAATACAGCAGAGACTATGCTTGTTTGGACTAATTTAGATGGATTGTTTCATGCTGAGTATGGAATATCCCACAACTTAATATAATCAAACTTAATGATCGGTTATAATAACCATATTTAATGCTATTTTTAAATGCATCAAAGGTCTTCCCCAGTTTACCATCCTTCTCTCCGTTCACTTTTAGGCACTCAGTTCATTTTAAGGTTACCAGAAGTCCAAACCACAAACTATTTTTGTATTAACCACCTTGCAACTTAAATGCAGAAGGGAACATACTTTCCATATGAGAAGCAACCAAAATATGGAAGTCTTCCTTCGTTATCCACTGTAACTATAATACAATTAGTGTTTCCGCAGCTTAAATCATCTACATTTTGTAAATCCCACATAAGCATATTTTGTGCTGCTGTAGATGTCTCTGTATAGTTTCATTTTTACTCATTGTGTATTTTATTATTCTGTATGATTTTACTGTTTTATTATTTTTTATATTAAAGTTTATCAATTTTTTTAAGAGAAGAAGTTCATTCTGTACAATGTAACAAGGGTGTATATGCAGGGGCCTCCTTGGAAATCATCAGTGCTCTTGTCACTGAAGGGGCTTCCCTGCCTAAAGAAACGTTTAAATAAATAAATGAAAATAAATTTTTAACAAATTTTATAATTTCATGGCAGCAATTTTATAATTTCAATGGCAATTTGAACTCTGGAAGAGTTATAAAGTTGTTACCCTAGTGGCACCCCTTAAAAGTTTCATACTAGATTTACCGACCGCATTTTTATTCAGCTTGTGTAACAAATTGACGATTTTTTTCTGAAAAGCCGACTTTTTACTTGGCCGAGGCACATATAGCCATCACTTACTACTTTCAGAATCGGGAGTGCCTCCCTGTTATCTAATAATAAATTGACCAATGTGGTTTGCATTTTATTACTTTTAATTTATTTAAAATACTCTCCAATAATAAGTGCTAAAATAAAGATCTCCCCATACCGATTGCAGTCTGACAAATCATTTCCAATGCAATGAATTTTTGGGCGGGAAAAAACTGCGCCATCTTGAAAAATTACATCATGTTTCCACTTTTAGTATAATCAATTAAAATAAAAAAAGAACCACCAAACAAAAAAACAAAGGAAAACTTAAACAAAACTTAAAAAATTTTGAAAATTTTTGAAAAACATCTACAAAATCATGTTGTATGAGCATAACCTTTGTCAAAATATGGGCAAATACAATGCAAATTAACATTCCTTTGCCACGCTTCCCTTTTTATCACCCTTGCTTGAAAAGCAGAGGTAGATTTTGCGATATCGCGCATGTCCGTATGTGTATTTAGTGTGTTGTGTGTTCCCCAGTTTTGGTTAGGTTTTTAACTTTTCACATCTCTTCGAAAATTTACACCAACTGGGAAGTTTAAGTTGCAAAGGGGCCTCCTTTTTTGTGGGGGATGTCCCCGTCAAAGGTCATGGTAAACAAGGTCAAAGGTCATGTCCAGAACTGTGCCATTTTGCAGGGGATGAATGCGATATTGCAGTAGATTTTTCTACCCTTTTGATATGTTGTTTTGGGAAGAGCCTCATGGGGCTATTATAGCAAAGAAAAATTTCCTGTTGCCATTTTTGTCCAGGGTACCTATTAATTGACATTGATTGGACTAAGCTAGTCTAATGGGGAGTTTTTAGGTGATTCCTATAAAATTTTAAAAACTCACGAAATGAAATTGCTTAGATATTTGAAGGAACAAAATTCCCCTCTACAAAATTTTTGCAGCTAAGCAATCCCAAGTTCTTTCAAAGTTTTATTAAGAAGTTTATTTTAGGTAATGTTGTACACATTTTTAACAAGTCGTTTTTTGTTATGAAACAGTCTTGCCATGTTAAGATTTTTTAGATTACAGAGGATGGAAACTCCACTTCACTGTTTTGATGACCACCAAGTGACTCTGAAAGTATTTTGGGCACTGCTGAAGGAAAATGCCTTGTTAAATGCAAAGGATGTTTAAGGTATTTTAGCAACTCATGACTTTATGTGAAATAGAACCTGAGGTTCTGTGATTCGGTTTTTTTTGTTCATTTCAAAGTAGACCAAAAGTTCTAATTGAAAAAAAAGTCTGAGAGCACGTGTGGTCTAGTGGAAAAAGCAGGCTCGTGATCAGTAGAGCGCGATTTCGAGCCCGCCGGGGCCAACGTGTTTGTGTCCCTGGGCAAGATTACTTAATCTCAATTGCCTCGCCGACCCAAAACGAAATCTGGGGAGCTGTCATGTTATGGGGGAATATTACAATCTAAGTGCTGATGGGATGTGCGCCTTGCCGGCAGCCACTAGATGAAGCAGAAATGATTGTGACGATATCCTAATGACGGCTTAATAATAATAGGCAACAGCGCTTGGAGACTGTGTTACAGTGATAAAGCGCGATATAAAAACCGGATATATCTAATATTAACTCCAGATGGTATGTCTGTCTGTCTGTCTATCGTCTGTCTGTTCTGTGTGTCTGACCGCGTCGATTTCTCGGAGGACTGAGGGTCGCCACCGGTCCTGAAAACGGTGGCAGGTTGGCCCCTTGACCGAACAAAGATCGAGTTTGTATTGGGTTAGTGATCAAAGTCATCGGGGGTCACGGAGCGTCCAAATGAGGTCAATTGGACCGAACCTAGTTGTCGGAGACGAGGGTCGCACGTTCCTGAAACTGGGGGTGGGGTGCCCTGACCTTCCGAAGACCGAGTTTGTATATGTTAGTGGATCAAAGGTCATCGGAGGTCATCAAGGTCAAAAAAGGCCAAATGGGTAAAAACATTGGTTGTATGGAAAAAATGAAACTGGAGGGGGGGGGTCGATTTGATGCCGAAAAATTTGTTAAGGTCACAAGAAGGTCATTAGGGGTCATCAGGTCAAAAGGAGGTTCAATGGAGTAAATGTGGTGTAGACATGCAACTTGGTGGGGTTGGTTGTTGATGCCAGCAATCTTAAAGGTCACAACAAGGTCATCAGGGTCATCAAGGTCAACGGAGGTCAAATTGGCGTAAAACTTTTGGTTGTATCCAGACGACGAAACTGGGGGCGGGGGCTATTGATGATGCAACCCCCCAATTGTAAAGGTCATGCGGAGGTCATCAGAGGTTCATTCCAGGTCAAAGGGGCACCATAAAAACAGGGGGTCATTCATGCCAGGTGATGCGCGAAACCCAGGTGATCGCGCAACCAGGTGATCGAAAACCGGGACCGCTTAGTTATTTTATTATTATTAAAGTGTGGATGGGTAAGAAGGCAGATTGGGTGGGTAGCCAGGCACTGGATCAGCAATATAGGGATATAAAGATAGGCTGTTAGCATTAGCCCAAAACAATGGAAATATGGGAGGCAGAAGAAAGTTAATGGGGTTTTAGTAGTGTTGATCTTAGAGCAGCAGCCCAGCAAGCGTTTTGATCAAAAAAACGAGATACCAATATCTGAAACCGGGAAAATTCAGGAAAATATAACTTTTTCAAAATATGAAATGTCTTGCCGGGGACCGCTGATGAGTGTGTGGCCCAGGGAGAGGGGTAAAGTTACTATGGGGGTCCCATTCAAAATGTTTAAGCCATTCTAAATCTAATGAATATAGCTCAAATTATGCCTTGGGTAACAGGAGTAAAAAAAGTCAAATGGGTCACATGCATGTGGTGCTTCTTTTCCAGAATATAGGCTAACGGTCATTTGTTTATTAAGACAGGTAACCCTTTGCAATAACCTACATTTCTTAAAAAAATATTTAAAAAAAATGTTAATGATACTGATTCCAATATGAAATTCTTTTGCACTTCGGCCTCTTCTTGTTGTTATAATAGGAGGGGTACAAAATTCCCTGTAGGGACTCTATGGATGGTGACATCATACCCATCCCTATTAAAGGGAACCAACCTTAGGGGCAAAATAAAAAAGCATATTTTCAACAGTATCATAAAATATCTGGATATTGCAAACGTTGACCTTTCTTGAATAAACAAATGACATTTAGCCTATTTTCCCAAATATCTTGGAAAGGAGGACCACACGCATGTAACCCAATTGATTTTTTACTCTGGTAATTGAGTATATTTCATTAGATTTAGAGCAGTTCACACATTTGACCCCCATAGTAGTTTTACCCATTCTTCGCTGGCCACGGAAGGCAGCGGGTGTCTCCGGCAGACATTCATATTGGCAAATGTTATATTTTCTCTAAATTTTCCCATATTCAGATATTGGTATCTCGTTCATTTTAAAAAACCTTCGGGTGCCGGGTTGTCATACATTGTGACGTTCTTTTTTTAAGTCATTTTTTGGCCTCGTCCACACAAAGGGACGTATTAACATTTTGGCTTATGGGAGAAAATTTGGCATATATTGTTTGTACTACTCTACAAAATCAACCACAAAATTCAAACCTCAAAGTGCTTAATTTGTAAAATATTAAATTAAGTATTTATGGCATATTTGCACTACGGTTAATTGTCCCCTGCATACTAATCGACATATTTGTCGAAAATCTATCCTGTGCAGGCCCATAGATCGTATTTGTATTTTGAAGTATTCGCCACTTCACATAGTGACATATTGTGCGAAAATTATTCAGTTCACGGTAGAGTATTTGCCCAAAGGGGGAGTCACATATAATGACATATTTTCAAGATGTATATGTTAGTTGGTCCCCGCCAGGGTAAAATCATAGGATGTTAGGTTCGGATATGTTGGGGGCCCAAAGTTTTAGAAGAAAATCAACAAAAAACCCATGGTTTGTACTGTAAACTACAAAATAAGCATCATTTCTTCCTGTGGCGGCAAGCCATCTTGAATTTAGGCCCCAATGTGTGACCGCCATTTTGAACTAAACTACGATTTTGGTTGACATAACAGAAATATTGATTTAAAAAGGTAGTCTTATCTGACCTTTATAATACATGTGTACAACCACCATATTTGCATAACAATGCCCTTTTTATAAGGTGGCGGCCATTTGAAAATTGGCGGCCATATGGTACTTGTCACCAAAATGCACAATACTTTCACAATTCTGATAGGACTAGGAGGGGTGAAACATTCATGGGGGGGCAAACAGTACAAAATGAACTCATTTGGTTAAAAAACCCTAATTTTGTTTTTTTTTTGGCAATTTATGCGGGAAAACCCCGGTTTCCTAAAATTTTGAAACTCTCGCAGGGGGGGGGCGTCCCTGCAAAGGGGGCTATAGAAAGCACTGCGTCCGTGCGTGTGGCATCTCACGCGATATCTTGGATATCTAAGCAAGTGTGGGGGTCATCTTCGCAACAATAGATGTATCTCAAGTAGGAGGTGGCTGGGGGGTTTGAAGTGGGTCATGTTGTGGTGTCAAAGGTCAAATATGAAAAAAATAGGGTTCGTAACTTGGTCAAATATAAGATAAATTGCTATTAAACCTTGTAACACACGATATATTTTGATCTAAGCAGTATGGGTGCCAATCTTCGCAACATAGAGGTATCTCAAGTAAGCGATGGATTAGTCGGAGGTGGTGGGGGCAGTGGCACGGGTCACAAGGTCAATTGCAAGTCAAATGGCGGATTTAAATTGCTATACCTTGTCAATGTCGTAGGATGATAAAACGTGGTGAGTGTGGTCAACATCAGTGCCAAAGGATTTCAAGGTCATTTCAAGATCATGCGGGGTTCATTCTAGGTTTCAAATGGGATTAAATTGCTTAATAACCATTGTCAATTGTGGTAGGAGATGAAAATTGGTGGGTGTGGTCAAAATTCAGTGCCAAAAATTTGAGGTCATGTGGTCATCCAAGGTACAATCACTAATGCACAATGGTTGTATGGCTTGAAACCGGGTGGTGTAGTCACCTTTGCGGTACCAAAATTTTTCAGTAGTTTCAAACGCATTGTGCGATCCAAGGTTAAATCAATTTTAAAATAGCAGCGAATGGTTGCCATGGTCATGTAACTTAGTGGATGTGGTCGACATTTTTGAAGAAACCAAAAAATTGGGAAGGTAATTTCAAGGTCAAGTAGGTTCATTCAGTCAACAATTACAAATATCGTATTGATCATGAAACTTGTGGATGTAGTTAACATGTTTGAATACCATCATTTTCCCCTTTTCCACAGGTGCATCTTGGGGGTCATCCCAAGGTCATTGCAAGGCAACTGCTATTGCAGGAGCCTCAGTGGGTTTGAAGAAGCCAGTATTCCATCACAATCCTCCCGGTGATCTTAGTTATAATTCCCTCGTTTACATTGGAGGGCGGGGGACTGTGTGGTTCGTGAACCGGCCTGGTTACTCGTTGAAATTACTTTGTCATGTTCACATAGGGCACATTTTTATTTAACATTTTTTGTATGGAAAGTTGATTTATTAGTTAAATATATTTGCATAGTTAAGGACAGGGGTCAATACAATTGATATTGGAAGTGGAAGCAGTATTTCTGTGACCCACTAAAGGTCCATAGTCCGATCATCATACTCTCGTCCCTAGAGCTCCACATTTTTACCGGAAGTGGTCAACGGTTTGGTATCAGAAGAAAGTGCTGATTCTATTTTTCTCACGTGGGCTGTGAAATCTTAGGGCAAAAGGATATTGGTTTTAAGTTATGAGCGAAAATGTTGCCCCATTTTGGTTGACCAATATATGGTAAACAGTACTCTATGGGCTTACAAAATCATGTTTTCGCTCTCACAAGCAAAAAAACGGATGAGGAAGAGTAGAACACAAGCCCTGTCACCTTCGAGCCTAGTTTATACGTTTTCAGATAAGCACTCCTAGATATCGCCCTCTGTGAGGTAACTTAGTAGGGAAAATTCACGTTATGCAGTATCTCTTTGTTAGTGTGTTCTGAGGTCCTTAGGGCTTGGGACCAGAACTTGGCGAGTTGTGTTAAACCTGGTTTTGTGAGCGCCAACAATTCCACTTCCCTCAGAGCATATGCTGGAGTTGCTTGTAGCTCATCTGTCTGAATGCCTTGAGCTTTTGCTGAGCCAGGTGACATAGCTCGCTCTGAGTGCAATTTTGGATGCTCTATCGGTTATAGCCTTCCTCTTTCCTTTAGGAAGCCCACGGGATGCCGCATTGTGACTGATGTATGCAGACGAAACATCTGTTCCTACTTCGATTGGAAGTGTATGTAGACATCCCTGTGTTCACAGTCAGCCACTATATCTTGAAATTATTTGGGGTTGCACGCTTTATGATATGCATTGGATAGTTCTCCTCCATAGGGACCTGTCAGCTCTATATGATGATCACGTCTTTGTTTTGGAAGAAAAGATGGTTGTATCTGGGTTTTCTTAGCTGTTTCAGTGATTGATTTTCTTTTGGACGGAACACTATTTGTTTGTGTTCCTCATCCATAAGGAATATCCAGTCATTGGCCTTCTTCAGAAATGTTGGCGGGCTCTGTCTTAGGCATTGGTAATACTGGGATTTCGATAGGTTGTCCTCACTGTGCGAAGGTTTTGTCGAGATGGAGTTCAGAATCTCAGGTGCAAATGGTTTTTCCTGATTTTCCTTTTCGACGTACGGTGCCAGACCTTAGAGTTGCTTTCAGCTGTTTGGTCTGGCGCAGTTGTATCTTCCTGCTTTATAATGAGTAGCTACAACCATTTGAGGATTTGAATAGTTAGAGGATGATGACATAATTGCAGAGTCAAGATTGGTCCTTGCCCCACAGCTTCAGATCTTGCGGGAATGAAGGTGAGCAGAATTGCCTTGACTGTGGAAAGACAGCACAGGTCTGGCAATCCATACATTCAAAAGTTTCTTCCGGGTGTCGCCTGCACTAAGCTCCATTTCAACCACTGCCCTTGTTTTTGCACATCCGTAAAGGTAGACCATCATGTCTTCCTCATCTACATAGTTTATTAGTCCAGTGAGGGCATTTCCTTTGTGGTCTTGTCTTGATGACTCATGTCTTTGATCAGCTTTTGTTCTTTTTTGTACCCAAGACCGCTCTATCCGTCTGACCGCCATTTCATTTGCATTAGATGTCGTTCTTTCTGTTCTAATTCTTTTTATTACCATTTCCAATTGGCTTTCGTCTTTTTTACTTTCCATGGCTTTTCTGTAGAGTGGTCTGTGTACTTCCATCTTTAGAGTACTTATTTAGTGGTACTACTCTAGTTTCCTTGCCTACTTTGACTGATGTGGTTTGTCCTTTTCAGTTACAGGCCATAGTGTTTCCTGCTCCTGCATAGAGCGCGTGGTTGTGCATCTGCTATACCTGCCCCTTGCTTGCAGGTTTTGGTACAAGTAGCTTTCTTGACTTTCGACGTATGAATTGGGAAGTTATAGATGGTGAAACATCCCACGTCGGTTTGAGTACAAAGCATTAATTGTATTATCCATAGCTTCATAGGCCCACTCCCCCCTGCAGGTTCGGGGTTAAGAAATGGCCCCCGATGTGCCCCCTGCATGTCGTAAGAGGAGACTAAAAGGGGGCCCCTGTGGGTTCGGGGTTAAATAAGGCCCCTTACATGTCGTAAAGAAAGAGGCACTAAAGGGGCCAACTCGTATGTTTTGAACATACGGGTTGTATTTAAATTTAGGGGATCATGTATTAGTAGGTGTAACTAATGTATACGGTTTTCCACTGTATTTGTAACTCGTATAAGTAGTTTATAATCTGTATTAAGTTCTACATGAAAGATACCATTTATCAATTACCATATTTACATATATATAAAACCACTATTTAATCGTAAGCGATTGCTTTAGTATTTTCAATATTGTATTGATTTAAGGTGATCTGAAATGGATTTATGATTGTTATATTTTGTAGTTGAAATTTTTTTCTGGATACTGGATGGTGATGAACTTTGTTATCATGTATGAATGTGTAATACCGTTAATTAAATTTGGATGTGTCACTTGTATCTTGTGAGCTTTTGTTTTTTCTAAGTGAATTATTTGTATTCAATTGGGTTATCTGATTTTATAACATGGATGGGTGATGATCTGGTTCATCAAGTGTATGCTTGTATCTATTGCAATTGTTTGTAATTCGATTTGAAATTATTTTTAATCTTGCATCTTTTCAGGCGATAAATTTCCTGAAGGAGGCTGATTTGTTTAAATATTAACTTTTTAGAAATGTTGTGAATTAAATTTACTATGGTGTATTTCAAATAGATTTTTGTATTTAAAAGGTTATTGTTTTGTTTTACCGTTATGACAACGTATGCACAATTTTGGTTGAGTTGGTCGTAAATCTTAATACTCACTCACTCACTCAGTAGCCCACTTACTCAATTGACTTGAGATTGGTTGTTTGAACATTCCTGTCAGCTTTGTGCATACGTGACGTGCATTTGGTCTAATATCCCCAATGTCTAATGGCCATTTTGTCTACTCCAATTGTCTATATCATTTAGTCTAATACCCTTTAGTCTAAAAACCATTTAGTCTAATAGGCCATGATGTCTAATATTCATCTGTTCTAGAAACTCAATATCGTCTAATAGACATATCGTCTATAACCGGATTGGTCTAATGCCAATTATCTATACCCACTGGTCTAATATGCCCATTTGGTCTAATATCCATATTGTCTAATATCCATTTGGTCCAAAACCCATTTGGTCTAAGTCCACAGTCTAATATTCATTTGTCGAAATACCCCATGTGGTCTAATGCCCATTGTCTAATATCCATTTTGGTCTCATGTTCATATGGTCTAATCTCCATTTGGTCTAATATTATATCCATGATACTTTATGGCTTTGATCAGATGATCAGAATTTTTTTTTTTGAAAGAACAAAGAAAAAGTAGGGAATTAAATAGAAAGTATAAGTAAAACGAGACAAAAATGTGTTATTTGGCCTTATTTTTAAGCATGATTTAAATAATGAAATAATTTAAATCTGTTTCTCTTGTGACATTCCACCTTTCATACAGTAGTAAGATGGTCAGTGGACTCCTTCTATAAATGATAGGCTTTGGAAATGAGTACATTTGGTCAATCGAACGTTGCCGTACGTTTCCTGTCAGTTTTGTGGTTCTTGTCTGTTGTTCTTGTATTGGCTGTTGGCTGTTTATGGTGTATATTCCTGCTTATTTGTCTTAATCTAACTTTGCCCGTTCCCACATCAATATTGTTTATACTTGCCTCCTCTTGTATCATTTTTGATCCTTGTTGTGTTTTGTAATGGTACCTTGACCGTCCTAGGATGTACCTACTTTGCCTTCCATAGAACACAATGCAAAAATGGGACCAATGTGAAGTTCACACGTCTTATGTAAAATGGTCGTAACCTTTAAATTGTACATGGTGAGTCAAAAAAAAATGGTCCCTATTTGAGTACGCCATCTTATATCTTTTAGAAACATGTACCTATCTCAACATAATGGCGGTGTGTTGTGTGTGTGTGTGGTGTGTGTGTGTATACCAGTGGTTTGTCTAGTCCCATATGGTTACAAAATGTATAACTTGCTTCATCATAGACAATAATTTGAAATTATAGCCGGCGAAGAGGATGCATTTTTGGACACGCTGTAAACACAGTTGCTAATCCTCGTTCTTGTTATTGCAAATGTGTCCGCAGCATATTCGCGTTCATGTGGTTAGGAGCCCCTATCCTCTGTTTTTAAATACTCCAAGCACCAAACTTTCAGACAACCTATCAAGATATTCAGCACGCTCCCCAACAGCTCTTTCCTGTAAACGAGAACACAATTTACTTTTCTTTGAATTTTGCTCCTCTATCAATGTAACTGTATTGTAAGGCGCCCAAACAACAGCACAGTTAACAAGGTGAGGTATTACAAGAGCCCTTAAAGATCCAAAAGAGCAGAAAAGTGAAATATTCTAGTGCACCTGATGAGGAAACCCACTAGTAGAGACAGTTTGTTTGCATGTAGAATCATTGGTACAGAAAAAGAAGAAAAATTAACCGTCAGTTTAAAAAATCATCAATAATTTTCTGCAGAGTTTTGCACCCCTTGTGAGTATTGTGTCCTAGGCAAAGTTTTAAATCCTTAAAAAATTCAATGCTGCACACCTCCAGGCATTATTAGGAAGTTTTAGGACAGATCAAGCATAAAGTTTGTTTAATCATATGCAGATTTATGGTCACTGAGAGTCATAGGTCTTAGCATTGTATGGTCATCTGCAAATTGAAAAAGGAAAGAAGACATAAGAAGAAAAAGCATCGGTCCAAGCACAGAACCAACTCTCCATACGTAGGAAATATTACCAGATTAGAAGCCTACATCATGTTGGAATTTAGACTAGTGTCGTACGACATGCAGGGGTACAACAGACCAATTCTTAACACCGAACCCTCAGGGATCCCTTTGATCCGGGCCTATTCCTCACCCCGGGCAAACGGGGCGATTTTCAAAGGACATGGAAAATAAAACAAATCATTGGCCACATACTGTTAACAAAAGGGTATTATGTTGAACATGAAACGAGTAGAAAAGTACCAAATGCACAATGTACTTCAACCCCTTGTGGAAAAGAGGCAGGATTGTCAACTGAAATTTTTAGTGCATATACTCTGTTGCCTGATGACGAGCCTGTAAAACCCAGTATGCATGTATATACCGCTCAGGGCAGGAGACAACCTGGACGACAACGACGCTTGTGATGCAATGTATCAGTGTTCTTGGGGGACAAGTAAAACATGCCTAAGTAAAAGGTCAACTGTGTAAAAAATGTCTAATGACCGCTGTAGATGGAGGTAGGGGGTGTGATAATTCACAAAAATTTGAAACCCCCAGCTCAAAATATGGACATACATAATAAACTTAGAAATAATCAATTTTACTGAAATTAAGACGATTCAAACCCCTGTAACATACCTCTGAAAGTTTTGAATAAGTTTCCAAATCGGAAGCCTTGCAATGTGAATGATAAATTGAATTGCCAAGTATCCTCAAGTATCTCACATGCTATCACCAAGATTTCAGGAGTTTTTTTAATATTTCAGGAATTACTGTTTAGTTTACCACAATTCAAACATTTTTATCAATTCAGCAATTTGCTGACCGTTAATTATTTCCCCAACCAATGGGAATGTCTTTTAGCTTTGTGGATGTGGCTTTTTAAAAACGTAGGATAATCAGAAATTACATCTATTTTCAGGCATCTAAGTCAATGGAGCTGCATGTATGCAGTGTGAGCAGTATTCAAGATAAGAAGTAATGCATATCAAAATAAATTTTAGGCTTTGCTGTATTAAGGTAGTGTTAGAAATAGCTAACAACTAACAATTGTACAGCAAACTGATATCGGTTACCAAGAATAGCGAGTCTGAGCATGATCCAGGTAAACATAAGTAAATCTTTTACAAACCTAACAGAATTAAATCAACACTAAAATGAAATCCCTGCATAGTGGCATCTACATTGGCCGTGACCTTGTTTAACTGAATACAGGATCAGATTGATAAGATTACTACTTACGACGTAAAAGCTTTCTTAGAAATACAATGCCAATAAACTAGGTGCACACAATCACTTATATCAATAAATCTCTGAATAATGAGATAATGGCAGACGTACAGCTGTCATGTACAACTGCTTTTTATAGTAAGCAAAGTAATAACAACTTACAATTCCATCCAAAAGAGTTTAACTGGTGATTTTTTGTCCAATACTTTGGAGCTTTAAATCAGTTCAATATTGGGAACAAACGCTGCGCAAATTGTGACGCCTGAAGTGGTTTCACCCAGAGCTCCCATGACTCACTGTGCTGCACATGCAACTCTCAGTGAAAAGCACAAGGCTAATTACAATCAGTACTCTTTACCAGGTGTTTAACTAATTTTTAGTGGGAAAATCATTAGGGGTATGTACAGGGGGGTTATTGATTGATTTATTTTTTTAAACGGTAGGTTGTTTAATGTCAGGGGTGTCTCCATCTTTTGGGCTGGGGGTAAAATTCCAAACTGCACTTTTGTGGCAAAACACCCCACCCCCTACGAGGGCAACATGTGTCGCCTGCTCTCATCAGAAATGATTATGATGTTGAGGTTGGCTTACTGCTACATGCCAATTGGCACCTTTTTTTTTTTCAATAATTATAAACACTGTTTAGCATCAATTATTGTGGGTTTTAACATTCAAATGGATATTAGACCAAATTGGTATTAGACCAAGTAGATCTTATACCAGGGGTGGATCATTCGACCAAAGGGTATTAGACCAATTGATTTAGCCAAATGGATATTAGACCAATGGGATTATACCAAATGGGTAGTAGACCAGATGGATATTAGACCAGATGTCTATAGACCAATGGGTATTATCCAAATGGATATTAGAAACCAATGGATATTAGACTAGATGGGATTTAGACCCAGATTGGATCTTAGACCAAATGGTACTTAGACCCAAATGGTGTTCATGGTTATTAGACAAAATGGTAGTAGAACGAATGGGCATTAGACTAGATGGACATTGACCAAATGGATATTACATTCTGGTTGTTAGATAAATGGGATGTAGATTAAATGGCTATTAGACAAAATTGGATTAACAGCTATGGGTTTAGACGAATTGGAGTTAGACCAAATGGCTATTAGACAAATGGGATTAGACTCAATGGCAATAAAAAACCGTGCATACCAGTCTCGGATGTTAGTTATGTCCTTCAGGTCGTTATAGATCAATTTCCCGAAAAATGGGTTGACTGTGGATATAAGCAATCTGCTGTCCGTCTATTTCTAGGTCGGATCGTATGGCCACATTATTGCGTTTTGTGTCCTTTTCGCTTTTGTTCTGTGTTGGGGACGAAAACCTCTGGCATGAGACATGCTTTGCTTGGTTTGGCTTTCATGCTCCCATTTACACTTGAGGAACAGTTGTTCACTGTATTTACAAGTTCTTGGCAATCCCCGGCTGGACCCTAGCACGAGGGTCAGGTCAATCTGCATATGCGTTGGCCGATGATATGGATGTCAGATCCACTCATTCAATACCCGAGGTGTTTTGGAACTGGTCCCTAGGATCTCAGACGCAGACTGTACGACAGCCGAAACAGATGCAGGATGTGTGCAGCCTATGAAAACGCCTGCCATGCACTGTATCCAGTTCAGTTTGTTTTTTGACAACATAGAACAGTCCATCATAGTATTTAAATATGATCTTCCTAATGTGGTCTGGACCATGATACACTCTAAAGCGAAACTGTACAAGGGGTATGTACAAGTACCGTAATGCATTTTGCAGGTCCAGCAATTGTTGTCACAATTGGTTTGCCATTCTTTTTGGCATCTTGAAGCATTTCAGTTAGTGCTTGTTTGTGTTCCATGCCACACTTCCTGATATTTTCTCCATGAAACACTTCTGAATGGATTGGTCGATATAGTTGTTTTTCTGTCAGGTCAGTTGATTGTTCTTTGAGCGGAATACCCACTTCCGAGGTTACAGAGAATATTGGCCAAACTTTTACAGATGGTTTTAATGGGGTGAAGGCCAATTTATCAAGATGAAATTTCCAAATCCTTAAAACATCGGGCCATCCCTCTTTAATTAGATGTTTTAATTATGTGTACATCAGGTTACAAATGACAAAACTCAACAATGTTAGTGGCATATCCAACTTTTTATTTTCAATCATCATATGCCATCAACCACCATCTTTAGTGGTCCACTTTTCAATGCTGATCCGGGATTTGAAAAATGTCAAAATTACCCCCCGTGGCTGAAAGGCTGTAACTGGTCCAAATAGCTCAAAAATGTGCTGATTTGCAAGAATTTGCAGAATTATCCGGGGGCCAGCCGCACCTGAATGTTGCTATAGCCATCATTTATACACACACTGTCTATGACCATTCTTAAACTGTCAGCTGTGAAAATGTAAGCAATTTTCCTTGGCTGATGCCTGGGTCATTTCGTTAATTGAAACCCAGGTAGTACGCGCTGCGTATTGATGTTATTTTTTAGGTTGAAGCGCTCGCTTCATACTGCGTTTGCTTACGTCCTCTCGCCCTGCCAACGTTGCGTCTCGTGCGTTGAATCGTTTGCGTTCACGGGTGGTTCGATTGTTGTCACTGGGGGGTTGCAGTCCTTTCTTGTTGTATTCAAAGCCGTAAAACTTGCCGAAATTGAGTTAAAGATTAACTTAATGATAATTGCTGTTTAAGAAGAATAAAGGTCTGATTTTGGGGAACCGTTACTCTCTTTTAAATTTACGACGAATTGAACCCGGCGACACCATTATTTTTTGCGTGGAATAACTTGGCCTCCGGCCTCGTTCTTCCACTTACAATAATGTTCGCCTTGGGTCAACTCGTCGGAAGATATTACCGGTCCCAAAATTCATACCTTGTTCTCTAAATTTAAACACATTTTTTGCTTCTATCCAAATGCTGGGCTGATTTAACTCAAAAATTGTACTAGATTTTTTGGTTATAATGCTTCCAAGTGAGAGGATAACCATCATACTGAAAATTTGGATAATGATCGGTCACCCCTGTTGTGCAAAAGACCACAAGGGTTTTGTTTCATTTTGTTTTGGTGTCATTTCATTTTGCAAAATACAGTAAGCCAATGAATGGGCATTCTGTGCTGGGTATTTAGGTTTGGTCAGGAAGGGTGATAATGGATATTTAGAAATATTAGGTATTTGATGCTAAGATGCTGTTTCTTGTACAAAATTCAGTGTCTATTTGCCACAGAGCTCAGTTATCTTTAGGGGTGTTCAGGGTTTAAGGGTAAAGGGTCATCTACATTTCTTGTTGAAATAACATTTTCAGGAAAATTGCTAAAATTTTGTTTTTGCTAAAAACGAACGGGGTAATTAAACTGAAGTTCACTGCATACATGCACAAGTTGAAAGGCCATCTCACAGATTAAAAGATCACTAAAGGTAGCTTCTTTTAAATAAAATTTAAAATGAACCTGAGGCCTACTCATCATTGGTGATCTTGTTTTAAACAAATAATTTCTTTTTTTCAAACTTTCAGGAATCTATCTGAATACTCCATTACATCTAGCTCTGATG
>JAMKCH010030157.1:0-35378 GCA_023653785.1 Ophioderma brevispina
TTGTTTATATCTTGGGAATGAAATGGATTTGAGGGCTCAAATTTCAGGACGAGAATGAGAAAAATACGGCCTTTCATCTGATATCAAAATCGATACTACTTCCGGGTAAATCAGGGGGTCCCAAAGACGATCGGAACACGCACCTTTATGTTATTAAGAAACATTTTATGAATATCAATATGTCCATACACGGATGTTTTTACGATGTTGGTAAAAACATTTCAGTTCAACATTTTTTAAAATGTTAAAACGATGTTGATAGTTAATCTTATTTTCAAGTGTTTTGTAATATTTTTGGGTACATTGGATTGGAAAAAGGAAAAAAAGAAGTTTTCTCTTGGTTTAAGTGCTTGTCGTATGATACAGAGTACTCATAATCACATTAACACTAATAATTACACAGCAAATGACTATGGCTACACTGGGGATTATAAGTATTAAACTTTAACCACTACACTAACTAATCTTACAGAAGTAAGCATGTACAATTTGACTTATATACGTTAAAAAATTTAAGAATGGTTGGAAAAAATCTTAATGTTTTAAAAATAACATTTTGTTCATGTTTGTCAAATATTTTCATATGACATTTTAAAAATATTTCAAACATTTAGTAAAAACATCGAAGAAATGGTTTTTTTATGTTGTTCTTATATAACCTATAATAACATCATGCAAATATAATTAAATGTTTTAATTATTTTATTTCAGCATTTGTAAAACATCCAATCCTTATATTTTAAGGATATTTTGAAAACGTTTGTTATAAACATTGTCTAATTATTTCAAAAATAATATTTTCATGTTTTTTGACAAATATCTTCATAAGACATTTTAAAAAATATTTTTAACATATTTAGTAGAAACATCGCAGAAATGTTTGTATGATGTTGTTCTTATACAACTTATAACATCATGCAAATATAATCAAAACGTTTTAATTAATATATTTTATTACATCATTTGTAAAACATTCATTCATAATATTTTAAAGATATTTTGAAAACTTTTGTTATAAACATCGTCTAAATGTTTCAAAAGTAATATTTTGTTAATGTTGTTTGTAAAATATTTTCATATGACATTTTAAAAATATCTTAAACATGATCGCAGAAATGTTTTATGATATTGTTCTTATATAACTTACAATAACATCATGCGATTATAATCACAATATTTTAATTATATACTTTATTTCAACATTTGAATCTTGATATTTTAGCAATATTTTGACAACATTATATTTTAATATTTATTTAGATATTGTTCTTGATCTTTTTATAAAATTGAGAATTGATATGTTTTATGTTATTAAAACATTTCACCCCAATATTTCATGAAAACATTTGTCCAAAGCTAAAAAGTTTTCTTTACGTTTTCTATCGATGATAAAATGTTATATCAACATTGATAAAATGTTATAAAAATATTGTTTGTTTCCTGGGTATGGGCCTATCACCTCTTATATATTACCCTTCTGGTGATGGGTGATAGGCCTCGGTAAAATAGTGTGCTCTATTTCTCCTCTTACCATGTAGTATTTGTATACTGTAGATAGTATTGTATATGATTTTATATTCCTAAGAAATATACGTTGAGGTAGTATAAATTATGGCAAATTAGTGTGCCCAAGGTTTTGAAAAACTTTCAAAAAAAGGGGTGATTGTCGCCACACCCATTATTTGAAAGAATTTCTGGCCGAGGATATATTAGAAGCCCGTAAGTGATACTGCAAACCGTGGATGGCTGGGCTCCTACAAACCGTGGTCCTAATTGAACATTTACAAACCTAACATTCGTGCTCCAGGTAGACAGGGATGTATATTTATTAACATTCCCTTGGGATGGCCAGCTCACGATGGTGTTGAAAAAAAACCCAATGTCCGCTTGGCCGGATCCGAAGCGGCGATTTCGTTTAGCAGGCAGGACGCTCTAACTGACTGAGCTATCAAGCAGGGTTGGTAGAAGAGCGATAGATATCTCATAGGTGTTAGTCCAAAGGTGTCCTTATCCAGGGAAAGAGTTAATAAAATATGATATCCTTGTTTACCTGTGGAGAACTAAGTAGTTTTAAATTTCAAAACAAGAGTATAAGTAGTTATGTTAATTATACAGTTCTGATGCATCCGCTAGGAAAGCGAAGGACACCTTTGCGAACCTAACACTATAGAGAATCATCGCTTTTTCTACCAACCTGCTTGTAGCTCAGTCGGTGTTGAGCGTCGTGCAGTAATACGAAGGTCGCCGGTTCGAATCGGCCAAGCGGCACATGGGTTTTTTTTCAACACCATGCCGTGCGCTTTTGCCATCTCCAGGGAAAAAGTAATAAATATTATTGTTCCTAAGTTTGGGGGCAAACACTCTGTGCAATTGGTTCCAGATCACCTCAATCAGTGTTGCATAAGCACGATACAATAGGTCATCTTGCGACATATAAACCCAGTTATGAGGGGTGTACGGTCCTAGCTGACAGTTGTACTGTCAAATGTCCCCTATAGAAGACACTGGACGTGTTTCAGGAACAGTGTTCGCTGAAGGCCAGGTTTCCTCGTACCGTGTGTGGGACATAAACATGAATAATGAATGGTAACTCTTTAAAGCCACTATCCGGCTATTTTTTTTCGGAATATAAACAAATCGTGTGCCCCCTATTTTTCATCAAAGTACCCATTTTGGGCACTGTTGTATTGGAAATTATTTAGGTTGAAAACAATCGTAAATGACACCTGAAGATTTTAGGATTGGGTTGAAATTAAATAAAAAAAGGTTTTTCAAAAAAAAAACAGAGTAATGTAAAGTGTTGATATGATATCTCACTAGCAATTTAGAGCCGAATGGGCATTTTGAATTTTTAAAAAAATGACTTGCTTGTGACAAAATTTGGAGTACACTTTTAAAATAATCTGTAAAAAAACAGGGACTTGACTGGCAGCTGATGGGACTCACAAACGTGCAGAACGTAAAAGTAACCGGAGCCGTAAAAAACACGAAACATTGCAGGAGAACGTAAAATAACGGCCCGTCGTAAAATCCACGTTATTTGTGACTGTTAAATCGTAGTGAGGCATGAAGAAAAAATTAATTTAAACCAGTTTTCGAGTTTGGATTCGCAAATCGCTGCTAATCCCGTTAATTTTTAAGTGTAAAGATATACTGGTTAGTAACGTCTCCTTGTTGAAAAAAATCATGGTGGTAAAGTCAAAGTTTTAGATTAGACCCACACAATCAAGTTAACCCGGCGGGGACCCATTACCAAAATATGGAAGCTGGTACAACAAGATCTGGCAATGAAGAACAGAATGGCAAATACAATACTGATTGCAATCAACATTATTGCCCATACTTTCTGGAAGAATAACTTATACTGGATTGAAATAACTGATTTACATCTTATATTAACTGATAATTTAATTGATTGGTGATTGATAAACTATGTTTCAAGACGATATAAACTATGAATAAGTCATTGACAAAAGACTCCACATGAACATAAAGTGATAAATGCTTGGGGCTGGAAACTGCTTGGCGACTGAAAATAATGTAATCCACTTTATGAGAGTACACAACCATGTTTTCAAACACACAAAAACTCAAAAAATCATACATAATTCGTCATTAAAAAATTTGGGTTAAGATAACTCTGGTGTGCCGTCACCAAATTAATTAGTAGCTCTAATCCAATGCTGTCTAATTGGATAACACGAAAAGAGTTGGTCGTTAGTATTCATACATTCCTAATTTCCAGCTTTTATGTTATGTCTTTAAAATGCATGTTATTAGCGGTTATTTCCAATGGAAACATTAAATGTTGTATAAAATTAACACAAACCTTCGAATTAAGATTTGGCGGCAAAATTGGGGATTCTTCTTGGCAGCATCTTAGATTGAACCCACGATGTAAGAAGTCCATGGTTATGTAATTGGCTATGGATACTTTACTAAAACATACGATAGAATACCAAAATCATCCCCTAGATTAAATAGAAAGGAAAATAAATTATAGCTGATGGAAAATAGGTATGGCGGTCATCTTGGACGCCATCTTGATTTCTCAAAAGTCAAGGGTGCACAACGTGTACCCGCAGATTCTCAAAGAGGGAACACTTAAGGGCATGCAACTAGCTCAGACATTATAGAGAGGTAAGTTTTATGCATAATATCGCTATGACACCCTTAACAGTGAAGATGATTAAAAATTGGTTTGGTTCTTTGAAGAGGACACTGGCACATTTGATGAAAAATAGTGCGCCCTCACGGTTTTAAGCAGACGAAGGATATGGACCGTTTTAACACAAGAAGAAAATACACGCGGAGTAGATTCCCACGCGGCATGACCCTGTTTGGACCGCGGATCTGGGACCGTTGTAGTTTTATATCAAAAGTATGAGTCTTGATATTCTTCAAATAGACATATTTGTTGCTTAAAGTTTCGACAAACTTAAGGCTGACTCAGAGATTTAGATAATAGATTTTTTGTGTAGGCATTAAAAATGAGTCAACTAGAACTAAGATACTCACTAAATATGATCAATTCCAAAGTTAGAGATGAATCGGATTTTTCGTTTTCATGCATTACTATTTATGTACAGTTATAAAAAGTGGCGTAGGATACCGTGTATAACAAAATTTCTGGATTCCGGAATTTATAAAACAAAGTTGTGATTTTCTATATGAAGGAACTTCGATTGAGGGCTTAGTTATTCCACACAGTGATTATTATATGGACAAGCATTATGTATATTAAAAAAAACACAATTTGTTTGAAAATTGAGAGGCGCACCTCACCGGGAAAATCTCTGATGTCAGCCTTTAAAATTACCTGGATGTCTTAATGCCCTTCTGATTTTGAGTATGTTATGTATGTGAAAAACATTCCCTATTCTTCCAATGGGCTGAGACTATTCCATTTGTGAGTAAATTCAGGAAATTCAATTTTGTTGAAAATGTGCCCACTGACGCTTTAACGCAAGCATGTCTAGTAGTCATTTGCGGGGAACGGGTTGTTGCAGCGTATCTTCCCTCGCCTTCACCAATTGAGGTATCTGGTCTCGAATCAGGGGCTCGTTCCAGTGGTTTTGTGGGGAAATTGGTTCTCGATCCCATTACTCCTTGGTTTCTCCGGTTTCATCCGCTTCTAAATGGAGCTTCTTGGCAAATTATGTTCTGCTAGTATGGTTACTCTGATGTGCTGAGCACCTTACATGTGGCCGAACAGCGCCTGAGCCGTTACGTGGATATTGTCGCGCCGTTAAAAATACACAAATTAATATTATTATGTAGTTGCAGAAAATATCTCCAGATGGACCGGGTGTACAGGCCTACAACACAAATTCAAAACGTGTATTGCATGGCGATAGTGGGCAATGCGGGTGGGTGGGGTGGCGGGGATGGACGGCAGAGGGCATCTCGTGCTGAGGGGGGAGAGGGCTTCTTGATCCGAGGGGGGGAGGGTTTCTTGTGCTGATAGGGAAGGGCCTCTCGTGCCGATGGGGGTTTCTTGTTCCGATGGGGAGAGGGGCATCTTGTGCCAAGGGGAAGGGCATCTCGTGCCAAGGGGGGAGAGGGCGTCTCGCGCTGAGGAGAGTCCCACCGTCATTTCGTTAAACTACAAGACGGTTTCTTGTGCCGAGGGGGGAAAGGGCGTCTCGTGCTGCGGAGAGGGGTCTCGCGCGAGTAGCTCCGACCGCAATAGTCGTTAAACTACAAGGCGGGTTTCTTGTGCAGAGGGTGATAGGGTTTCTATTGCCGAGGGGGAGAGGGTTTCTTGTGCGAGGGGGAGAGGGTTCTTGTGCCGAGGGGGGGGAGAGGGGTGTTTTTGCCCGAGGGAGAGGGTTTTCTTGTGCCGAGGGGGGAGAGTGTTTCTTGTGCCGAGGGGTGAGAGGGCTTTTTTTCTTGTGCCGAGATGGGAGAGGGCGTCTTGTGCCGAGGTGGGAAGGGCGTCTCGGCCGAGGGGATTCTTGTGCTGAGGGGGAAGAGGGCGTCTTGTGCCAAGTAGGGCAGCTCGTGCCAAGGGGGGAAGAGGGCGTCTCGTACCGAGGGGGAGAGGGCGTCCTCCGTGCCGAAGGAGAGGGTGTCTTGTGCCGAGGAGAGTCCGACCGCAATGTCGTTAAATACAAGACGGGTTTCTTGTCCGATGGGAGAGGGTTCTGGTGCCGAGGGGGAGATGGCATCTCGTGCCAAGGGGGAGAGGGCCGTGTCGTGCTGAGGAGAGGGCGTCTCACGCCGAGGAGAGTCCGACCGCAATGTCTTAAACTACAAGACGGGTTTTTTTCTTGTGCCGAGGGGGAGATGGTTTCTTGTGCCGAGGGGGGAGAGGGTGTTCTTGTGCCGGGGGAGAGGGTTTCTAGCGCCGAGGGGTAGAGGGCATCTTGTGGCGGAGGGGGAGAGGGTTTCTATTGCCGAGGGGGAGAGGGTTTCTTTTGCCGAGGGGAGAGGGTTTCTTTGTTCCGAGGGAGGAGAGGTTTCTTGTGCCGAGGGTGGAAGAGGGTTTCTTGTGCCGAGTGGGGAGATGGGAATCTCGGCCGCTGTGGGAGAGGGCTTCTTGTGCCCATGGGGAGAGGGCATCTCGTGCCGATGAGAGTCTGACCGCAATGTCGTTAACTACAGAGGGGTTCTGTGCTAGGGGGAGAGGTTTCTTGTGCCAAGGGGGGATAGGGTTTCTTTCTTGTGCCAGGGAGGAGAGGGCCATCCGTGCCCGAGGGGGGGAGGGGCGTCTCGTGCCGAGGGGGTAGAGGGCTTCGTGCCGAGTGGGATAGGCGTCTCGTGCCGAGGGGGGAGAGGTTTCTTGTTTCCGAGGGGGGAGAGGGTTTCTATTGCCGAGGGGGGAGAGGATTTTTTTTGTGGCCGAGGGGGAGAGGGTTTCTTGTGGCCGGGGGGAGAGGGTTTCTTGTGCCCAGGGTTAAGAGGACCACGTGCCGAGGAGAGGCTGACCGCAATGTCATAAAACTACAAGAGGGGTTTCTTGTGCTGAGGGGGAGAGTTTTCTTGTGACGAGGGGGGAAGGTTTCTTGTGCCGAGTGGGGAGAGGGTTTCTTTTTGTCTAATTGGGGAGAGTGTGTTCTTTGTGCGAGGGGGGAGAGGGCGTCCCTCTGCTGAGAGAAGAGGGCGTCCGTGCCGAGGAGATTCCGCTCGCAATGTCGTTAAACTACAAGATGGGTTTCTCGTGCTGAGGGAGAGGGTGCGGTGACGAGGGGCAGAGGGCGTCTCGTGACGAGGGGGAGAAGGCGTCCCATACCCAGGGAGATGGCGTCCTTGTGCCATGGAGAGTCCGACCGCAAAGTCGTTAAACTACAAGAGGGGATTCTTTTGTCCGAGGAGGAGAGGGTTTCTTGTGCCGGGGGGGGGGGGTTCTGTGCCGAGGGGGGTGGGTTTCTGGTCGAGGGGGAGGGGTTTCTTATTCGAAGCGGGAAAGGTTTCTTGTCTGAGGGGGGATAGGGTTTCTTGTGCCGAGGGGGGATAGGTTTTCTGGTGTCGAGGGGCGAGGATTCTGTGTCGAGGAGGGGAAGGGGTTTCTTGTGCTGAGGGGGAAGGTTTTCTTGTGCCGAGGGGGAGAGTGTTTCTTGCGCCGAGGGGGGATAGGGTTTTCTTGCCGCGGGGGGAGAGGGTTTTCCTGCGCCGAGGGGGGAGAGGGTTTCTTGTGCCGAGGGGGGGATAGGCGTCTCATGCTGAGAAGAAAGAGGGCGGTCTCGTGCCGGAGGAGAGTCCGACCACAATGCGTTAACTACAATAAAGAAAGAGGGGTTTTCTCGGTGCCGAGGGGGGAGAGGCTTTCGTGCTGAGGAGAGGCGTCTCGTGCGTAGGGGGGGAGAGGCGTCTCGTGCCAGAGGTGGGAAAGGCTTCTATTGCCGAGGGAGGAGAGGGCCTCCTCGTGCAGAGGTTGGATAGGGCTCTTGTGCCCAGGGGGAGAGGGCATCACGTTCGAGCAAGTCTGACCGCAATGTCTTTAAACTACAGGAGGGGATTCTTGTGCTGAGGGGGAGAGGTTTCTTGTGACGAGGGGGAGAGGTTTCTTGTGCCGAGGGGGGAGAGTGCGTCTCGTGCTGAGAGAAGAGGGCGTCTCGTCCCGAGGAAAGTCCGACCGCAATGTCGGTAAACTACAAGAGGGGTTTCTCGTGCCGAGGGGAGGGGGGAGGTTTTTGGTGTGCCGAGGGGGAGAGGTTTCTTGTGCGAGGGGGAGAGGGTTTCTTGTGCGAGGGGGAGAGGGCATCTCGTGGCGGGGGGGGAGAGGTCGTTTCGTGCAAGGGGGAGAGGGCGCTCGTGCCGAGAGAGCCCGACGCCAATTCATTAAACTACAAGAGGGCTTTCTTGTGCCGGGGAGAGGGTGTGTGCTTGTGCCCAGGGGGAGAATGTCTTCTTGTGCTATGGAGAGAGTCCCGACCGCAAATGTCGTTAAACTACAAGAGGGTTTTTCTCTGTGACCGAGGGGGAAGGGTGGTCTCGTGACAGGGGGCGAGGCGTCTCGTGACGAGGGGAGGCGGTCGTCTCAATGCCCAGGGGAATGGCGTCTTTGCCCTGGAGAGAGTCCGACCGCAGTGTCGTTAAACTACAAAGGTTATTCTTGTGCCGAGGAGGAGAGGGTTTCTAGTGCCTGCGGGGGGGTTTTTTTCTTGTGAACGAGGTGTCAGAGGGTTTCTTGTGTCGAGGGGGCAGGGTTTCTTGTGCTGAGGGGGGAGAGGGTTTTTCTGTGCCGAGGGGGGCGAGGGTTTTTGTGTCGAGGATGGAGAAGGGGTTTTCTTGTGCGTGAGGGGGGATAGGGTTTCTTGTGCCTGTTGGGGGAGAGGGTTTCTGTTGCCGATGGAGAGGGCGTCTCGTGGCTGAAAGAACAGAGGCGTCTCGTGCCGAGATTCCGATCACAATGTCCGTTAAAACTACAAGAGGGTTTCTCGTGCCGAGGGGGGAGAGGGCTTCCGGTGCCGAGGGGGAAGTCGTAATCGTGTCGAGGGGGGGAGATGGTGCTTCTTGTGCCAGTGAGGAGAGGGCCGGCTCGTGCCCCATTGGAGATGGCTCCTCGTGCCATGGCGCGTCGGACCGCAAGGTCGTTAAACTACAAGAAGGGGTTCTTGTGCCGATTGGGGAGAGGGTTTCTTGTGCCGATGGGGAGAGGGTTTTCTTGTGCCGAGGGGGGATAGTTTTTCTTGGTTTGCCGAGGGGGAGAAGGTGGTCTCGTGCTGAGGAGAATAGGGCGTCTCGTGCCGAGGAGAGTCCTCCCATCTGTCGTTAACTACAAGAGGGTTTTCTCGTCCGAGTTGTAGAGGGCATCACGTGCAGAGGGGGGAGAGGGCGTCTCGTCCTGAGGGTGGAGAGGGCTTCCTTGTGCCGAGGTAGGAGAGGGCGTCTCGTGCCCATGGGGAGATGGCTGTCCTCTTGCCATGGTGATCTGACCGCAATGTCGTAATCTACATAGGTCGTTTTTGTGCCGAGGGGGAGAGGTTTCTTGTGCCGATTGGGAGAGGGTTTCTTGTGCGAGGTGTGGAGATGGTTTTCTTGTGCCGAGGGGGAGAGGGGTCTCGTGCTGAGGAGGAGAGGGCGTCTCAAGCCGCGGAGAGTCCGACCGCAATTTCGCTAAAAACTGACAAGATTGGTTTCTTGTGTGCAGGGGAGCTACGTTTTCGTGAAGAGGGGGGAGGAGGGCCGTACGTGCCGAGGAAGTCCGACCGTCAATGTCCATTAAATTTTTCTACAAGAGGGTTTTCTGTGCCGGGGGAGGGGGTGGGGTGTGGGAGGCGGGTTTGGGTTCTTGTGCCCAGGGGGGATGGCTTCTTGTGGCCTGAGAGAGTCCGACCGCAATGTTTAAACCTACAAGAGGGGATTCTTGTGCCTAGGAGGGAGAGGGTTTCTAGTGCTGAGGGGGGAGAGGGTTTCTATTGCCGAGGGGGAGAGGGTTCTCGTGCCGAGGGGGAGAGGTGTCCCTCGTCTGATGATGAGAGTGCGTCTCAAGCCGGGAGATCCGCCGCAATGTCCGCTAAACTACAAGAGTGGTTTCTTGTGCCGAGGGGGAGAGGGTTTCTTGTGGGGGGGAAGGGTCTTGTCGTGCCGAGGGGGGATAGGGCGTGCTCGTTCCGAGGAGAGTCCGACCGCACTGTCATTAAACTACAAGAGGGGTTTCTTGTGCCCAGGGGCAGAGGGTTTCTTGTGTCCGAGGGGGAGGAGGTTTCTTGTGCCGAGGGTGTGTTCGGGGTTCCTGTGCCGAGGGGGAAGAGGGTTTCTTGTGCCGAGGGGGTAGAGGGTTTCTTGTGGCCTATGGTAAGGGTTTCTTGTGCCGAGGTGTGAGAGGGTTTTTCTTGGCGGATGGGGGAGAACTTTTCTTGTGCCGAGGGTAGAGAATTTCTTGTTCCGAGGAGAGAGGCGGTCTCGTCTGAGGAGAGGCATCTCGTGCTGAGGAGAGTCCGACCGCAATGTTTTCAAACTACAGAGGGTTTCTTTGTGCCGAGGGGTAGAGGGTTTCTTGTGGTGCAAACGATTGGGGTAGAGGGTGTCTTGTAGCGAGGGGGAGAGGGCGTCTCGTGCCAAGGGGGGAGAGGGCTTCTCGTGCCGAGGGGGAAGAGGGTGTCTCGTAGCGAGGGGGTAGAGGGTTTCTGTTCCGAGACTGGGGGAGAGGGGCGTCTGTTTGCCCAGTGGAGTTGGGCGTCCCCCCCTCGTCCCAATGGAGAGAAACGACCGCATGTCGTAAACTACCAGCGGGGATACTTGTGCCGAGGGGATGGGGTTTCGTGTGCCGAGGGGGGAGAGGGTTTTTCTTGTGCGAGGGGGAGAGGGTTTCTTGTGCCGAGGGGGAGAGGGTTTCTCGTGCCGAGGTGGAGAGGGTGTCTCGGGCCGAGGTGGAGAGGTTGTCCTTGTGCCAAGGGGGAGAGGTTTCTTGTGCCGAGGGGGGGAGAGGTTTTTTTTTGGCTGAGGGGGAGGGGCGTCCCGTGCTGGGGAGAGGGCGTCTCGGGCCCAGGGTGAGTGGTGTCTCGTGCCATACATGATGACGGACCGTTAATGATAGGAGCCTTGTTATGTGGTTCATGGTACAGTGTGGGCTCACGGGGGGGGGAATTCTGTGGTCGTGGGTGAGCAGGCCTCGCTGTGGGCTTGGCGAGAGTGTGTTGGAGGTGAGGATGGGGGCTGACGACTGAGGAGTATAACGGTGGGGATGTGGCGGGAGATAATCGCCTTTGGATGCCTTGATGGGGATGACCGTGTGAGGGACTGATAGATAGAAAAATCGGGGGAGCTTAGGCACAACCAGTATGACTAATATGCTACCAAGTCGGGAAGATGGTGGCAGTTAGCCGGCGTGGTGAGTAAGCACAGAGGTTATTTATGGGCATTACGCGAAGAAATACACATGACATCAAGGGGCACGAATGAGGGAAAAATGTCGGGGAATCATGTCGCCGACAGTGCTTGAATAAGGTTAGGATGCTTAAACTCTCGTTCGCCGATAGCCAAGGGCCGACTTGTGTGAGGCCCCGAAATCGCCCGTGATACTACGAGCAAGGCAGAACGATTGACAATACTTTTGTTGGGGGAAGGGCCGCAGATGTGGACTGCGGCAGTTTTTCGGTGGAAATACTTTAGCGGAGTGCCCGCTTCTTACAAGAGGGGGCTGTTTGCTGCTCCCGCCTTACTAAAGAGGGCATGGGTGGTGGGCAGGGGGTAAAGTGGACTCTGGTGTATTAGTCTTTATTCATGGTGTAGACAGGGACACAAAGGCAAAGAGGTAGGGAGAAGATTATGAATCCAGTGGAAGGCGCATGATCGTCTTCCTTGGATTGTTTGGTTACTGGGCTTGGGCCGATTCCAAATAGACGGTTTGTTGGGAGCCGGTGAGAAGCGGGAAAACGCGCGGTTGTTGATGTCCGATTCTTGAGGGCGAGAAGGTGAGAGTGGTCGGGGAAGCAAAAGCTGAATTGTTTGTTGTGGGGACGCACTATGCTGGCTATTTTTAAACGTAGGTGACGTTCGGCAATAGTGTGTGGTAGAATACTTTTTGTTTATTTTCTTAATATATTTAGTAGCCTAATGTATTGGCGGAGCGGCCGTCGCGATCACTAAAGAGAGGAGTCCGTACCGCCATGTCTTTAACTATCAAGAGGTGATTTCTTGTGCCGAGGGTGAGAGGGTTTTCTTGTGCCGAAGGGAGAGGGTTTCTTGTGCGCAAGGGGGAGAGGGTTTTTGTGGCCGAGGGTGAGGGGGCTTCTCCCGTGCTGAAGAGGAGAGGGGCGTCCTCAGCTGAGGAGAGTCCCGACCGCAATGTCGTAAAACTAAACTACAAGAGGGTTTCTTGTGCCGAGGGGTGGTAGGATTCTTGTGCCGATGGGTAGGTTTTCTTGTGCCTAGGGGGTAGAGGGTGTCCTCGTGCCGAGGGGAGAGGGGGTCTACTGCCGTAGTTGGGATAGAGTGCGTCTCGTGCCCGAGGGGGGAGAGGGCTCTCGTGCCGAGGGTGAGAGGGCGTCCGTGGCCTATGGGGAGATGGCACTCGTGGCGAGGGGGAGAGGGCTTCGTGGGCCGAGGGGGAGTGCCCTCGTTCCCAGGGGGAGATGGTGTCTCCTGCATGGAGAGAGTCCGACCGCAATGTCGTTTAAACTACAAGAGGGGATTTTTGTGGCCGAGGGGTAGAGGTTTTCTTGTGCCAATGGGGAAGGGGTTTCTTGTGCCGAGGGGGGGGGGAGAGTTTTGTGCCGCAGGGGGGAAGAGGGCGCGCATCTGAGATGAGGAGCAGGGGTCCTAAGCGAGGAGAGTCCGACTCAATTCGTTAAACTACAAGAGGGGAGAGGGTTGTTTTTCTTTTTGCCGAGGGGAGAGCGTTTCTTTGCCGAGGGGGAGAGGGTTTCTTGTGCCGAGGGGGAGAGGGTTCTTGTTCCGAGGAAGAAGAGGGAGGGCGTCTCGTGCTGAGAAGGGGCATCTCGTGCTGAGAGAGGCCGACCGCAATGTCTTTTAAACTACAAGAGGGGTTTCTTGTGCGAGGGGAAGAGGTTACTTGTGACACGAGTGGGAGAGGGTTTCTTGTGTGCCAAGGGGGGAGAGGGCGTCTAGTGACGAGGGGGGAAGAGGGCGTCTCGTGCCGAGGGGGGGAGAGGGTGTCTCGTAGCGAGGGGGTAGAGTATTTCTTGTGCCGAGACTGGGGGAGAGGGGGCGTCTCGTGCCCATGGGGAGTTGGCGTCTCGTCCCATGGAGAGAAACCGACCGCAATGTCGTTAAAAAACTACAAGAGGGGATACGTTGTGCCGACGGGGGAGTGGTTTCTTGTGCCGAGGGGGGGGAAGGGTTCTTGTGGCCGGAGGAGGGGAGAGTGTTGCTTGTGTCGAGGGGGAGAGGGTGTCTCGTGCCGAGGGGGGAGAGGGTGTCTCGTGCCGAGGGGGGGGAGAAGGTTGTCTTGTGCCAAGGGGGGAGAGGGTTTCTTGTGCGGAATGGGGGGAAAGGTTTTTTTTTGTGCTGAGGGGGGAGGGGGTCCTCGTGCTGAGGAGGAGATGGCGTCTCGTGCCAGGGGGAGTTGGTGTCTCGTGCACATGGGAAGTCCGACCGCAATGTCGTTAAACTAAGAGGGTTTCTATTGCCGAGGGGGAGAGGGTTTCTTGTGCCGAAGGGGAGAGGGTTTCTTGTGCCAAGGGGGAGAAGAGTGTTTTTTTGTGCGATGAGGGGGTAGGGGCGTCTCGTGCCTGCGAGAGAGGGCGTCTCAAGCTGAGGAGAGTCCGACCCAATGTCGTTAAACTGACATAGGGGTTTTTGCCTATGGGTTAAGGATTGTTGTGCCGAGGGGAGGGTTTCTTGGTGCGAGGGGTAGAGGTGTCTCGTGCCGAACGGGGGGGAGGGTTTCTTCTGCCGCGGGGGGAGAGGGGCGTCTCGTGCCGAGGGGGGAGAGGGCGTCTCCGTGCCGAGGGGAAGAGGGGGTCTCGTTCCGATGGGGGAGGCATCTCGTGGCGAGGGGGGAGAAGGGCCTTCTTGTTCCGATGGGAGAGGCGCCCTCGTGCCCGGGGGATACTGGTGTCTCCTGCCATTGAGAAGCCGACCGCAATGTCGTTAAACTACAAGAGGGGATTCTTGGCGAGGGGGGAGATGGTTTTTCTTGTGCCAAGGGGGAGAGGGTTTTCTTGTCCGGATGGGGGGAGAGTTTTTTGTGCCGAGGGGGGAGAGAGTCGTACTCATGCTGAGGAGGAGGAGAGGGCGTCTTATGCCGAGGAGAGTCCGACTGGAATGTCGTTAACTACAAGAGGGGGAAGGGTTTCCTTGTGCCGAGGGGGAGATCTTTTTCTTTCTTGTGCCGAGGGGGAGAGGGTTTTTTGTGCCGAGGATGGAGAGGGTTTTTTTTGCCGAGGGGAGAGGGCGGTCGTCTGAGAGGAGAGGTGTCTCAATACAGGAATCAGGCCGTAATGTTTTAAACTACAAGATGGGTTTCTTGTGCGAGTGGGGAGAGGTTTCTTGTGCCAAGGGGGAGAGTGTTCTTGTGCCGAGGGGGGATTTCTTGTGCCGGGGGGGAGAGGGCGTCTTGTGGCAGGGAACGGAGACGGCAGCCCCCTTCGAAAGTCTGACCGTAATGCCCGTTAAACTACAAGAGGGGTTTCTTGTGCCAAAGGGTGATAGGGTTTCTTGTGCCGAGGGGGGAGAGGGTTTCTTGTGCCGAGGAAGAGGGTTTCTTGTGCCGACGTACCAAAATGATGTAAAATTTAATTTGATGGATTATGTACGAAATGTAACTTTGAACCTGAGAAAATCAGAGCTGTCCGTTTCCAATAGCATTATTTGGGGCAGGTTTTTAGCCCGACTTTGCAACTAAAATCTGTATCATTTGATTTGTTTGAAAAATGACAAGTTTACATTTAAAAAGAAGCCACTATCATCGGATTTCTTTCTTCACAATGTAAACAATCGCGCCCCCTATTTTCATCAAATTCCATTTGTTGCACTATTGTATTCGAAGTTGTTGTAGTAAAGTCTCCTGTAATTGGCTAAGCGTAACACGCGTATTTGTCAAGATTATGATTTTTATCTTTGTTTACTATTAAAAGTCGGGATCCACTTTTTTAAGGCCCAGAAACAGGCGTAAATGGTATCTTCAAGATCGCATTAAAATACCTAAGTGTCTGTTTTCCTTCACAAAGAAAAGTAATAGAAGGTTGTTGACATGACCTAACACTAAGCAATTTAGAGACAAAAGGGGCATTTGATTTGGAAAATATGACTGATAGTGGCTTTAAATTCATCATAACCGACTTTAACCGGCTGTAGACATAGGCCTATGGTAACAACGCGAAATCCAACAAAAATATACCTTGACAAAATCTATTTTACACTTTTTCATAGCGGTCATTCGAAGTCATTTGTTATTTGCTGAAAGAAAATAAGCATATTGTGTGACCTCGCTTTCCAATATCCGGGACTCATTTGAAGAGTCAACTGAAATTTCATATTTTGTTGAAAATTTGCCAGTGCCGCTTTAAGCAGTTATCATTTAAGCATAACTTACCTATCTAACCATCAAGAATTATTGACCATGGGGTAGAGATACAAGGACACATTCAGAAAGAACCGCCTCCATATTTTTCGTAACCCGTTTTTTTTTCTCATATTTGTGTCAAATTTTGAAAATATGTTCTATCCTCCTGTCCCTTTATTGAAGAATAAGAATTCGGGGACTCAATTCGATTTTTATAAACTTTGAATACCCCTCTCTCTCCATGGTTCTGGAAACATTTAAAAATTCCACTTTTACCTTCAGTGGGTTTTCGTAGTGTGTTTGAATATGGCAACATGGTGCTGTTTAAAAGCCTGTTCATGTTTCTATCTAGTACTTATTTAGTGGTAAAAGTTCTCTAGCATTTTGGCCTACATGCCGCGATTTGTAAGTATATCATAGCTTTTTTTCGGATAGTTTTTCCTAACTGTTGAAATATTAAATTGAGTTCAATTATGGATTATTGTCTAGACAAACTGAGCAGAAATGTTTTAGTTTAAGTCACCAGGCCAAAATTGTTCAAGGTCATCATGGGTAAAATTTTCAAAACAGTACGATTTAATTAAACTAATTCCAAAATTACTCGTACATTTGTATGGTCATTTATGGCCACAAAACAATCACATCTACATCTTCGAAATACCTTTAGGCAGTGACTTGTGACCCAGTTGAAACCTGTCATAATTAGCTCTAATAACTATGCAAGAAAATTACTATTTAAATAATTTTTTTCCAGTTTATACACAAGGAGACAAACAAGTTAAATTCTTTTTGAAAGGAACTCTCTGAAAATTCAGCTTTTTCCTATTTATTTTCTGGTGTTTTAATATTTCATTTCTTGTACTAGTAACTTAATATATTATGTCCCGGGTCTGCTGTACTAGTGGCACGACTTATGTTCCCCCTCCCTTCATGCCCGATCGTGCTTAGGCTTTATATCAATGGCCCTTGCTCTTTTTCCCTTAGTACCCATAATGCATGTAGTAACTGCCATTACAATACACCATCCCCTGTATTATTTCTGCAATTAAAATATGATTTTTTTTATCATCCTTTACCATATTCAGACGCAGATTTACTTTTGGCCTTATGTTCAGTTTTTATCGCAAAATGCTTACGTGTTTATCACTATAATTTCCCGTATGCCTTGCCTGTGTATTACTTTACTTTGTTCCTCCTTGTTTAATACATGTATGTTTTGTGCATGATTTGCTGTATTAGTGTAACTGACTTTCTTATTCACCATAATCCAATTCCAACCGTTTATTTTGCTCTCTAGTGCCTTTATTCCAGTGTACAACTTGGCCACATAATTCGGGGTTTTTTTTTTTTTGGTATTATTTTTTATTCTATTTAAGCGCGTCCTTATTATGTTTTGCATATCGATTTGTCTGTTCCCTTTAAATATTTTTTTCCCTTAACATTGAATCAAGTCAGTACACTATTCGGCCTCTTAATTTATCTTTATGGTTTATATTGCTTTAATTTTATGTTACTATGCTCGATGTAAATCACATGCCGCAAAATGCCCGGTTTGCTCTACTATTCTGCAATAAATGTATGTGATAATTTATACTGATTTATTATTTAAAAAAAATGTGTATGTGTATTTTGGGTGAATAAATGTATATGTGTATGATTATGTATGTATGTGCAATGCATGTTTTTAGTGTACTGACTTTTTTTCTCTCCATTTCTTGGTTTGTAAAATGCATTTTGCTCTGTTGCTCCTTTGTTAGTTGTTTTCCCATTAATATTGATTAAGAAGTCCGTCACTATTCGCCTTTTTTTTGGTTATTTCATGGTTCTATGGCTTTAATTTTTATGCTAACAGTTGCTATAGCCCTTTTATCTAACTCCGGCAGTTATCTTTCAAAACCTTGTCGCAGCTAATTCGCCACGTTTCAGATATGCCGTCTTTGTGCGCGCGTGTATAAACGCCTTCGTTTTAGCCACGTGCGCCGGTGTACTGGTGCGACTTCAAAGCACGCGCTGCGTCACTGCCGGAGGAAGGCAAATGATGTATATAGTTTGCTTAAATTGTTGCAAAATGTCCGGACTGCTCTACTATTCTGCTGTACTAGTGCAAATCGCTTATATTACCCCTCCCCTCATTCTCGATCGTACCTTATTAGCTGTATGCAATGGTCCCTTGGCTTTTTTTTTCTTCATCACCCATAAGCATTTAGAGTAAATGCAATTACACCACCATCCCTTGTGTTAGTTCTGCAATATATATGATTTTTTTTATCATCATACCATAGTCTAAGCCATAGTTACTTTGCATGTATCAGTTATCGCAATATCATTACAGTGTATATCACTATAATTTCCCGTATGCTTGCCTGGTGTACTTTTTGTGCCTTCGCTATACATGTATGTTGTGTGTGCGTGGGGTTTTGCTGTATTAGTTGTCTGACTTTCTTATTTCCATCCATTCCTCCAAACAACCGTTTATGTTGGCTCGCTCGTGCCTTTATCAGTGTACATCAAGTGGCCACTTAATTCGGTTTTTTTTTGTTTTATTTTTTTTTAATACTAGTTGGCGCTTCCTTATTGTATTCATAAGCATTTTGCCTGTTCTCCTCTGCCATTCATTGTTTTGGTTTTTTTTTACTATTGGCGCTCCTTGATTTGTATTTCATATGCATTTTGTGCCTGTTCTCCTTTGTTAGTTTTTCCCTAATATTGAATTATTCAGTCCTAATTCGCCTTTATGTTATATTTTATGTTTATATTGCTTTAAATTTTATGTTTACTTTTTCCCGATGCACTGCATGCCGCCAAATGTCCGTTTTGCTCTAACTATTCGGCAGTAAATGTATGTGATATTTATATGTCTATATATCTATATATGTAGATAAGTACGTGTGTGTATATGGGTATATAAATGTACATTTGTATGTATCTGTATGTCGTATGTTATATGAATATGCTGTTTTAGTGTACGAATTTTTTTTTTATATTTCTTTCTCCAATTTCTTGTTTTGTTTTGCATCTTGCTCTGTTCTCCTTGTTAGGTTTTTCCCTCAATATTGTATCAAGGCAGACAACTATTCGGCCTTTTATGTTTTATTTTGGTTTACAAAAGATACAATTGCTTTATCTTATCTTAACTTGCATATAAGCCCATTTATCTTATCCGTGCAGTGATCTCACAACCTTGACGCAACTTTTAATTTTACGCACATGTCAAGTTATGCCGTCTGTGTGCGCGCGTGTAGTAACGCCTTCGTTTTTAGCCATCGTGTGCGGTGTACTTGGTGCGACGTCCAATCTCGCGCTTGACGTCACTGCACGGACGAAGGCAAATGAGGTATCACCATAAGCTATCATTCAGTACTTAATTCGAAATTCTACTTTTATCTGAATGATGACTTACGGTGAAACCGTTATCCGCCTTCATTCACTACTCCATCCTTGATATTTTGTTGGCAACCATAATAGCGAGCTCTCTCCGCTTACCACTGGTCCAGTATTCACTATTATCGTAATTAACACCTCCTTTTTTTTTTTTTTTGTAATAGTATTTAGCCCCCAATTTATGTATTACATACCACGCTGTACTTAAGTTTTGTATAGATAATCCTTAGTAGTTTGTATTTTTAGGCCCCTTGTCTGTTTTACTGTGTTTGTGGTTGTTAGTCTTTCGTCGTGTCTGCTTTGTCAACACATCTTGTCTAACAGTATTGTCTCATTTTTTTTTTTTTTACAACCCCGGTTTTCTCATTTGCTCCTCTTCAACTTTTCTTCCTTCTCAACCTACTTCACATCCCATCTCGCAGTCCCCCTCCGCTCTCTCTCTCTCTCCCTCATCTCTCTCTCTCTCCATCTTCTCTTCTCTCTCTCACCTCCCTCGCCTCCTCTTTCTCTCTCACCTCCCGCTCGCTCTATCTTATTCTCTCTCTCTCCCCATAACCCTGTTTCGCTTTTTTTTATCCTTTTCAGTAATGCCGTCCCGCAATTTACGAACTGCCATTTACCCACCACTTCACGACGAAGATTTTCGCGCATCACTACTTGAATTTTTCACCACACTAAATTGAACATCATCAAACTTATTTCCCTTTGCAAGCACCCGTTATTACAGACCCCATATCATCTTCAAAACATGTGCCCACCCATCCTTCATCACGCCCACAAATAACTCTGCTTCTGACTCCCGCTATCCACACTGACGACAGCTTCAACACATTATAAAACCATCAAAGCAATGATCATTTTCCATATTTCATTTCAACTGTCGTAGTATAACAAAATCATATAAGAAATCACTACTACCTTGATCACCTCAACCTTCCTTCAACTGTCTTAGCATTTTCAGAACCTGGCTTACTGACAAAACCAAGATCTCCATCCCACTTTAATGGCTACACGAACATTCCAGGACCTCTCACTGGCAGAGTAAGGGGATTTGTCTTTACAAATAAAAAATCACCACTCATACAAAATCATCGCCCAACAACAGGACCAGAATTTGACTCACTTTTCAATCGATCTCACACCATTAACAACCAACAATAGACCTAACCACATAACTGTCGGAGTTACCTACAGACTGCATGAACACACAATCCAAGATTTTAACAACAGCTTCGCGCAGCTTCTCACTGAACTAATAAAACCATCGCACGATGTCTATATTGTCGGTGACTTTAATATCAATCTTATCAATTATTCCACTCACCACACACAATAATGACTTTATTAACACCTCACTTGCAAAAACTCTTTTAATCCTAAATTAACAGACTACAAGAATTAACCGCATAACCAGTCTACGCTCATGATAACATACTCACCAACTCCACTGACATAGACTCCACACCAGGGATAATTGTCACAGACACCACAGAGCACTTCCAATCTTTCTCTTACATCTCTTAAGCATAAGCATTCCACAAAAACACAATCACTAACGTGACTAAGAGATCATCACACAGAAACATTCGCATTTTACCCGTAGACTCAACACTCAATCATGGAACATATACTCACAGAAAAATGACCCTAACTTATAGCGTACAACAACTTCATCACAACTTATACCAAACATACACGAAATCTTCCCCGTCCAAAAGAAGACCATACATACTCGTAACCCATAAAGCACCTGGATGACAACATCAATTTTTCCAAGTCAATCAACCACAAGAGCAAACGGCCTCTACAAAACCGACCGGAAGAAAAACCACCACAACCAAACAACATACAACAATACAAAAACAAAGTAACTCACTTATTCGTCTTGCAAGAAAAACACAACACAGAACAAATTCAGGAACTTAAAATGATCTACTCAAAACCGGACATTCCTAAACAACATTCTAGGCAGGAAGGTATCCACGAATCAAATCCCTGACCATATCACTCATAATAATAAGAGATAACCGACCCGCTTGACATAGCTCACGCATTCAACGATCACGTCACACTTCACTACCCTGGGCAAAAAAAAAACTTGGCTTAAAATATTCCAACCTTGCAATAACCCTTTTAATAAACAAACCCCCTTCCAAAAATACATTTCCCATCTTCCTGAATCCGTCACTGAAGATGAAATGCACAAACTTCGTCTCTACACACATGGTGAAAGTGCAGGTACCGACAAGATAGATCGTGGGATTGCTAACAAATCGTATGATAACATCATATCACCCCTGATGCACATATTTAAAACATCACTTCTTCACCGGAACTTCCCAATCACCTCAAATCAGCCAAAGTCATTCTATTTACAAAAAAAGATACACCTAACATTGCAAGATTAACAGGACCATTTACTGTTCCATCTTTTTTCAAAAACCTACTTGACAAAATTATGTAACACACGCTGTCTACTTGCTTCAATAAGCCCAACATTCTTGTCGATGAACAATACGGTTTTGAGGCCCAACGCTCAACTTACATGGCACGCCTTGAACTAACTACCACCTCAACCTTCACTAAAAAATAAACTCCACCCCATGGGAGTATTCCTGGAGCTCTCCAAGGCTTTCGTTCGACAACCATTGGACCACAACATTCTTCTCTCCAAATCTGATCATTACGGTGTCCGTGGATTAGCCTTGAGGGTTCAAAGAGTTTACCTAACTAGCCGCTCACAATCAGTCTACGTTCTCTCCACCGCATCATCCATCAAACCTATCCAGTTTTGGCGTCCTCAATGCTCCATCCTTTGACCCCACTTTTCATCATTTACGTGAATGACATCACCAACATCTCTAATACACTAAAACTAATCCTTAGTTGCAAGATGACACAAAAATTTTTCTCTTCAAACCCTAACATTAATGCGCTTTTTAAAAGCATGAACACACGACTCGCAAAAAACACGGACTGGTTTCGGGCTAACAACTTTCAATTTTTCAAAAACTAACTACATCTTTGTCTCTACACACAACACCAATCACCCAAATTCACACATTAACAATTGATAACCATACAATCTCCAGGGTACACTCAACCAAATTCTTGGCATCACAATCGACATCAACTCACATGGAATGAACACATCAACTCTGTCACTACCAAAGCGTCTCACAGCAATTGGAACAATCTACAGAGCTAAACAGACCACCTTCAGACTACACCTTAAATCACTATACCACACTAGTTCCCCCATACATTAGCTACTGTAACATCATTGGGGCCTCCAACTATCATTCACGACTCAGCAAACTAACCATCACACAGAAATGTGCCATTCGCACTATCCAAATCCCCTCTAGAACTCACACTTTCAACCATTTTTCACTCACTGAAACACTTAAACTAGAGCAAACCTTAATCAACTTCAACACGCTCTTCATGTTTTTGCCTATCACAACGATCGTTTACCTCCGAACTATTTTCAGCAATTCCCTTTTACCACAAACCGACAAATCCACAGCTATAAAAATAACAGACAACTGACAAACCTTCTCTTCCTCCCTCCCAAATCTTCCTCTGAACAGCACTTTATTCAGTATTACGGCGCAAAACTAACTTTGGGATATCTTCCAGAATCCATCACAACAATTACAAACAAAAATACTTTTAAAATCTCACTGAAAAAACAGTCATCACCAGTACAATCTTCATAATTATCCTCAAGTCCTTTTTTTCTCTCCTCACTTTTATTCTTCATCTCTTTCTATCCTAACTCCTGACTTTTTTTTCTTCAACTTTTCCTCTACTACTCTGCTTCCTCATATACAATGTTTCCATACCTCAGCAAGACTGTTGAAAAGTCTGTACCTTGTCCAATTCCCGTATCGTGTATTCCCCGTTAAGTGTTTGTTTAGCTTAATATATTTTTGTTTTTTGTTGTTGTTGTTTTTTTTATATATATTTACCTATGGTAATAGTTTATATCAGCCCCTACTTGTGTCGTTATTGTAATATCGAGTAATCTTACTTTTATTATGTTTTACACGGCCAGCATAACTATAAACCCTTTCCGGGTTGTCCATTCTGGTCCTATCATACATATCCCTCACCTGTTCATCTTACACAGTTTCAATTGATACTTTATGTAATATTCTATAATTACTATATTAGTCATTTCTGTCATGACGATATGTTATGGCTGAATAAAATAAATTGAATGGAATTGATTGAAAAAAATTGAACTTGAATTATGTTTGTGTAACATTCTCATGAAGAAATTAAGGTTTTGTGCCAATTTTAAGCCTCTATTATTTATATTATTATTATTTATTGATATTGTTTTATTATTTTTTTGTGGCGATTTCCTGAATTCACATTGCGTGCACAGCATAAGGCATAAGGTAAGTTAGTCGATATATAACATACTGTTCTTGGACATGGGGATGATAAGGGAGTTCCTTGACAAAGGGGGTTTGGATAAAGGAGGTCGCGATTATGGATAAAGTAAGGGATTCTTGGACAAAAGGAGATTCTTCGGACAATGGGGGAAGTCCGAGGTTAATGGTATAGGAAGATGTTGGAAAGGAGGATCCTTGGATAAGGGTCTTTGGGAAAAGAAGAGCTCGTAGAAAAGGGAAGAAGTGTTTTTTCTTACAAAGGGAGTCATCTTAATTGCTGATTAAATAAGGGAGACGCCATTATTTACGCTAGGGTGAATGGAGGCTTTCAAATATTTGGCGAAACTATTCGCGTTCTCCCGTCGATGCAGTCTAAAAACTTGGCACCCCCCAATTTTGCGAAAATTCTGCATTACAATTTATGTTCCCCTCTCATCCTTTTGAAAATATTCACGTCCCCCTTATCACTTACTTTCCACTCTCCATTCTCCTCATCCTGCGTTTTAATAATGCCTCCTCCCTAAAGTTGGTATATCAGCATAGTCATGAAGGCAACTACTTTTACAGGTGCAACGAGAGATTTTGAGGCAACCCAAATATGTGTCATAATAATTTTCAAAGTAGATCAGAACCCTCAAGTGATTTCTTACAGAAATGTCTTAAAAAGAGAAAAGGGTGATTTTGATTGCTCCTATACAAATTAAAAATTCAACAATTTTTTAGTTTTTTTGTTTTTTTGACTTTTTTTAATTTGGGGATTTTTTTTATGGTAAGCTTTTACATCAGGGCAAAAATCAGTACTTCCGATTTTTTATTGGACACCTGATACGTAAAATTCTCGTTGCACCTTTAAATCCAATACCCGAAACCAAATGAGCATGGTGATACAGTCATGTTCATGATCGATTTAATGTAACACCATTAGTCCCATGTATGGAAGAGCAGAATGTGGGGTAATATAAATTTCTGCATAAAAAAACGTGTAAATGTAGCATTATAATTCCCTGGTAGTCGAACTTATGCACAATTTAGAGTACTTTGTTAAAACAACCTAACATTGATATAGAGTGGTCCATACTACTACACTGAAAATATGTTCCTAATTTTACCAGATTATACCTTTTTCATTACGGTAAGCCTGATTTTCAATAATCTTCTGCTTATTACTTATATCTAACATAAGAATTACAGTTTGGAAGCAGAAAAAGTGATAATAAACTGGTTAGAAATAATACTACACATTTTTTAAAAAAGGATAGTACTTATACGCTTACCGTTAATATAATTTTCGGATTATTACGGTTCTTTGTACTTAACTTGTTTGTTTAATGTAAGAATAAAACTATGAAAATCGTTTATCTTCCTTTAAATTGGGTTTTTAAATAACATCGTTAAGTAACGTCAAATAAAAAAATGAATCTTTTTCCATTTTATTTTTAAAAATATTTTAAAAATCTTGTAGAACTCAATTCCTGCTTTTTGTATTCCAATTATTGGGTTGAATGGAAAAAGTAGTACACCTATTAGTTTAATTTCATCTCTGATATCTGTAAAGTCGTGTAGTGTAGTGGATAGGTTTAGGACTTGTAAATCTTAAGGCCCTGGTTCGAATCTGTGCAGGTACATATGTTATTAAAGACCTGCTACAATATGAGTGTTATACTGCCTGCTTAACCAAACGTTTTTCCCTCCGTTTTTGACTTTTTTTAATCTCAAAAATTGTTTGCCTGAAATATCACTTTTTACAACCATGTGGTCACGTAAATACAACGTTTGTGTAGATGTGCATAAGCTACAGACGTGAAATTTTGGTCAAAAATTGTAATAAGTTTTAATTCTAATATTAAGTTAAATTTAACAAGTCAAAAACCAACAATAAGTTGAAGCTGGATTTATCACAACGCCTTATTTACGTCCCGTGCAGTGGTTGTATTTACGGCTTCCAGTTTTTTCCGGTTTTCTGCACGTTGGGATTCCCAGCTGTCTGGCCAGTCAAAAAACCCTGTTATTTTTAACAGTTTTAATTTTTTACAGTGATACCAATAAGGTGGACAACCTTTTTGTATTTGGGGGGGTGAACGATGATGTTTGCCTGGGTCCTGCGTACCTGCCTAAAGAAGGCAGATGGCGAAAAATTCTGGAATTCACATTTCCTCGTTTGCACGGCATAAGAGTCAAGTTAGGTCGATATTAAAAATACAGGTTCTTTCTTGGACATGATGGGATGTATCAGGGAGGTATCATTGACAAGGGTTTGGATAAAAGGAAGTCGAGATATTGGGATCAATAAGGGATTCTTGGACAAGCGGAGATTCTCGGACAATGGGAGAAAGTCCGAGGTTAATGGTATAGAGATTGGAAAATTAGATTCTTCTTGGAGAAGGGTCTTTGGGAAAAGAAGAGCTCGTGAAAAAGGGACTTTCTTAAACAAATTTGGAGGAGTCTTAATTGCCGATTAAATAAGGGAGAAGCCATTACTTACGCTAGGGTGAATGGAGGATTTCACATTTGGCGGAAATATTCGCGTTTCTCCCTTCGATTCCTGTTCAAAACTTGGCATCCCAATTTGCGAAATTTTCCTGCATTAAAAAGTTGATGTTCCCCTCTGGCTCCTTGTTCAAAATATTCACGTCCCCTTATCGCTTACTTTCAACTACTCCATCTCCTCCTACCCTGGGTAATACTGACCGCTCCCTCCCTAAGTTGGTATAATCCGCATATTCATGAAGGCTAATATCTTTAAGGTGCAACGAGAGATTTGAGGCACCCCAATATTGTGGTCTAATAAAATTTCAAATAGATGAGACACTCAAGTCAATTGATTCTACCTTATATTTGGCTACCGAAATGTCTTAAAAAGAGAAAAAGAGTTGATTTTTTATTGCTCCGAACAAACTTAAAAATTTCACGCATTTTTTTTTGTACCACAGAAAAGATTTCTTCAGTTTTAAATCCTTTAAGATGGGGATTTTTGATGGTAAGCTTTACTTAACATCAGTACTTTCGATTTTTTAGGGGACACCTGATACGTAAAATTTCTCGTTGCACCTTAAATCATACCAGAACCAAAGGAGCATGATGATACAGTCATGTTCATGGTAGATTTTAATGTGTACACCATTAGTCCCAGGTATGGAAGAGCAGAATTTGGTAATAATAAATTTTTGCATAAAAAAGTTAATATGTAGCAGGATATTCCCTGGTCGACTTATGCAAGGTCTATCGCCAGCCTTTAAGATATTATTAATATATGAATATATTAAGAACCAGAAACGGGTTAAAGCTGAGATTACAAGGTTCTAATTAAACTTGGACATGGTTCTTGAGATAGTGCGGTTTTAATTCACAACTAAAATATTTTAAAGAAATTTCCCGAAGTGGAACTTCAAACAAATTACTAAAGTCTTAGAAAAATGTGAATTGAATTTCTAAATCTCACAAACCCAAATGTCAGAACCTTGTATTCTTCAGCTCAGATTTGAATGAAATGGAAGATATGATTTATTCTTACAGGAGATCTAATAAAAAGAATCCGGCAGTGGACCTAAGTCCGAAGAAAAATAAAAAAGTCGGTGTATCTCTCCCCTGATAATACTTGAGGGACTGGAAACACTTGGTGTCAATTATTAACCTATACTCCCCAGAAAACCATAACATCAAAATAATGTTACGGGCCATTGTCAGAACAGTCGACTGTAGATCCGTTGAAATACATTGTCAATGGGAAAAAGACACTACGAGTACCGGTGCTCCTTAAAAAGGAATATCAAATTCTATTGGTATTCTGTAGAGTTCAGTGTGGTATTCCGCAAATAGTACGGTATTTCCATCATGGCTTACTTTGTAATTTAGAATTTTCTTAAAAATACTACCACTTTCCGCCACACGCGAAGAAGATAAAATTTGGCCAGGTAGTAATATGAAATTGAACATCATGAGGCACATAATCTTTGACCAGCACACAAACATTTCCACATGCGGAGACGGGTAAATTTAAGTGTTTTCCGCATACTGAGTGCATTGGGCGTCGCATTTCCGCAATGGGCGATTCCAGAAAAAAATACCCCCCCCCCCCCCGCGCTAACCCCCCCCAAGAGGGCAAAGTTTTTGGTTCAACAATAAATATTCTGTAAATATAGTTGATTTTTATTCCTGTCAGTAAAACGCATCTGTCGCTGGTACGAATTAATTTGGGGGGACCTTGTGTTGAGATCAAAAAACTAAAAAGCCGTTATTAACAGATGAAATCTTAACTTTGTTCAACAGAAATAAGATGCTTTAACCCATTGTACATGAATTTTGATCGAATTATGTAAAGGTTCATACCAGTTCAATTGAATAGATTGGTGTAGAGTCTGAGACACGCAGCGATTCTTGTGTTTGGTGTCATCAAAGACGGATAAAGTGTCATGAACATCGGGCTGGGTGAAGCGGAGGATTAGGCCACGTCGTCCATATTGTAGTTTGTATGAGTGACCAAAACTCTAAAATAATTAAATGATTGGACCAAGCTGTCAAATATATTATTATGGAACCCAGACGAATAAATGTAAAGCTATCAGATTTTCTAGTATGCCTAGTGAACGTAAAGGAACTTTGGTGAGTAATATTACTTACTCGTAGCATTTTCTTATGTTGACTGCTTCAGAGTTTGTTAACGGTTGGTGTTTGGAATTTATCAGTGCATTTGCCTTGTAATTATTGGATTTCGTGAGAAAAGGGATATATTTAAGTATGGCTCTTAATTCTTACCCGGCATCGGACATCAAATTTTATTTTACTGATTGGGTAAAGCATACAACGCTTAACGAATGGAATCGTCGACACGCCCCAAAACTTTTAATGGACAGGAATAAAAAAATCTACTATACCAGAAATTCCAGACATACCTTCCATAAATTCCAGGAATTCCGAGACTACCAATTGTAAAAAAACATGGAATTCCCAGAGGAGTATTGTTAGGGGTATAGAGGCGTTTGAAAATATTGCTTTGTCCGGAATTTTCCTCTCGGAAAATCGTTTAAAAAACACGATTCCGTCACCCTCTATACTAAAATGACTGGAATTCCCACCCCGTATGAGACATTAAATTCTGGAATGCCAGCTTTCAAACGTGCCAAAAATTCTAGATTCCGGCGCCATCCTATAGGGGGGGGGGCATTTTTTTAGGAATAGCCCAATATTGTTATTTGATTCTGCAGTAGTGTTTGTTTGGTTTTTGCGGCAGGGATGCTCCATTTTAAAGCGTGCGGAAATCATAATGATGCATTTCCGCTTGGGGAGTGCCCCAAATTTAGTTTACACAGATTTAACATTCACGAATTTAACATTAAATTCAGGAATTCATGATTCACAAATAAAAATTAAACTAAACGAATGTAATAATTACTATTGAAGTTACTGAATCCAATACTAGTATTAAAAAATCACGAATTAATATTAAATTCACGAATTAAACTTAAATTTACGAATTAAATTACGAATTAAAAATTCAATTACATAGTTCATATTAAAACTCGAAAGTCTGAATTTATGGTTGTTTGAAATTCGTAAATTTTAATATTGGGGATTTGAGATGCGCGCCTGCACCGTGTCTCATGTAGCTGCGATAAGGAGTTCTCTGCCCTAGAAAATCCGACCGTATCATGTATGGTATGACACGATAATATGCACCGTGTTTCCTCATTATAGTGTAATTACAAAGATAACCACAACACATGAATTTTATGAATTTTAATAAAACCAAAATGCATGTAAGGTTTATCTTTGTTCAGAATACTCATTCATATTTTATTTTTCTACAAATGAATCAAATTCATCCTTTAAAGAAAAATTCAAATGTGACATAAATGTAAAGGTTTAAAACATATCAAACGAATCTTATTATGGTTTTTTACACACATGTGTATATACACCACGCAATAAGATCTCAACAAGCATGTTTTTAACAAGATTATGCCATAAAAAAAAAAAAAAAAAAAAAAAAAAAAAAAAAAAAAAAAAAAAAAAAAAAAAAAAAAAAAAAAAAAATATTTCACAAATTTAACATTTAATGAACGGGAACAAAAACATATTATGTCATATCAGCCACCGTAGTAGGCAGTTTATTTATTTGGTATTTACTTATTTATTTTACTTATTTGCCCACGGATTTATATAATGGCAGCTCTCAAATTTAAATAGAGTAAATAAACTCTGCACAGAAAACGCTTTTAAAAAATCGGGACATGAAATTCGGTTCTCAAAAAGTGGGTAGAATAATGATAATTTTTTAACTTGAATATCTGTCATGATCACAATCGACTGTGCCTTTGTTGATGTAATGTTCAAACTCCCTTTTGTTGCGGAATTGGATGCTCTCTCTTGTCCTGAAAATTGGTAGATCCTGCTTTTTGCCGAATTGTGTAATCGCTCGTTGTTGTGGCTATTGGTAGATTTACCTTTGTTGTGGTATTTTTTAATTGTAATGCTAACCATTTGAAAATAAACGCTATCCATTTTAAGGGAAACGCCTACTGTTTAAAAAATAAACGGCCCGTTTAAATGAAAACATCAGTTGTTTATATATAAACAGGCAAATAACGTTTATTATCTGTTATCGTTTATTAAAACAGGTTGGTAGCGTTTATAAAATAAAGAAAATAATGGGAAAGCTATATGAAATAAACGCGTTGAAACAAAGCATAAACGTTAGTTTTTACTGTGATATCCTTTTACATCGGAACTTTATTTAAATACCAAATTGCGATTTTCATCTATTTGAGGCTAAGCGTTTAAACATGATAATAATAACAACAACAACCATTTATAATCAGGGCGGCATCTTCAGGTAATCTCTGAATCGGCTTTAAAGCCCAACAATGTTTCATCGCGTGTTCAGCATTTGCGGTTAACCTTTCCATCGAGAAAAGCTCAAACTTATTAACAAGCACCAAACACAGACAACAAAAAGCTTCATTTATTTTCCCGAGTTCATATTCGGAGTTTTACCACGCGCGTGGCAAATAACCCAACTCGGAGTCTTGCCACGCAGTGCATGGGGAAACATCAAGTATAGACAAAATGATGTTTTCATTTATTTCATCCAGATTACATTCGGTGTTTTACCACGCGTGGCAAATAATCCACCTCGGAGTCTTGCCACGCAGTGCATAGGGAAACATCAAGTATAGACAAAATGATGTTTTCATTTATTTCCTCCAGATCACATTCGGTGTTTTACCACGCGTGACAATATATCCTTGTCAGAAGTGATATTGCAAGCAATATACCACAAATAAAAAATCGTGCAAAAGTAATTTTAACTTATTCACGCATTCCGAGGGAAAACACCAAACGTTTTTCATATAAAAGTTAGTCATATAACTGGAATTCGTTCTTTCTTTGATAAAAACTTTAAAGAATTATCTGGAATTCCAGACACATACCTTCTGTAAATTACCAGAAATTCCAGACACTACCTTCAATAAAATCCAGGAGTGCAATGGTTTTGGGGTGTATAATAATTATAATAGGGCTGTTTTGATATTAGAGTGTATCGGTGCGCATGGCTACAGAGCGCATAGCTCTGTAGCCATGGCGCGTATGTTAAAAAAAAAAAAAAAAAAAATAGCGTTTATAAAATAAAGAAAATAATGGGAAAGCTATATGAAATAAACGCGTTGAAACAAAGCATAAACGTTAGTTTTTACTGTGATATCCTTTTACATCGGAACTTTATTTAAATACCAAATTGCGATTTTCATCTATTTGAGGCTAAGCGTTTAAACATGATAATAATAACAACAACAACCATTTATAATCAGGGCGGCATCTTCAGGTAATCTCTGAATCGGCTTTAAAGCCCAACAATGTTTCATCGCGTGTTCAGCATTTGCGGTTAACCTTTCCATCGAGAAAAGCTCAAACTTATTAACAAGCACCAAACACAGACAACAAAAAGCTTCATTTATTTTCCCGAGTTCATATTCGGAGTTTTACCACGCGCGTGGCAAATAACCCAACTCGGAGTCTTGCCACGCAGTGCATGGGGAAACATCAAGTATAGACAAAATGTTTTCATTTATTTCATCCAGATCACATTCGGTGTTTTACCACGCGCGTGGCAAATAATCCACCTCGGAGTCTTGCCACGCAGTGCGTTGGGAAACACCAAGTATAGACAAAATGATGTTTTCATTTATTTCATCCAGATTACATTCGGTGTTTTACCACGCGTGGCAAATAATCCACCTCGGAGTCTTGCCACGCAGTGCATAGGGAAACATCAAGTATAGACAAAATGATGTTTTCATTTATTTCCTCCAGATCACATTCGGTGTTTTACCACGCGTGACAATATATCCTTGTCAGAAGTGATATTGCAAGCAATATACCACAAATAAAAAATCGTGCAAAAGTAATTTTAACTTATTCACGCATTCCGAGGGAAAACACCAAACGTTTTTCATATAAAAGTTAGTCATATAACTGGAATTCGTTCTTTCTTTGATAAAAACTTTTTTTTCAATATATTTTACTTTTTATAGTAAACTTTGCTTTAAAACTGATTTGACTTTAATCATTTGGTGAGATTTGATTCATTTCTGTTCAAAAAGTTTTAACAACACAAAAAACAACGCATTTCGCATGTGCGTTAATTATCTTGGCCTAACATCACGCTTTATATACAAAGTAGTGCAGTAATCCAACCAAAACTGATGTATTGTCAACTTTAGGAAGACAAGCAAGTTGGAAACCTAAGGCTAAATCCGTGTTCGCGAAAGGAAGAAAATCAATGAACTCGCTTCTGCGACAGCGCCATTGCACATTTTATAAGTGCATGACACAAACAGAAGGGCGACTTAAAACAAACAAATTCTGAATTGGTATCTCAACTTAGATGTAATCCCAAAGACATTAAAATTGATTTCGATATACGCCACACACCTTTTATTTGACAATAAATTCCTTTAAAAACCTTTTATAAAGGCATAGAAAAAGAAGATGGAACACAAGAACAAATAAACACTAGTAAAATCTGATATGATTATATCCAACGTTAGATATATTCATTTCAGGTAAAAAATATTATTACAAATGATATGAAACAAAGAGTAAAGCAAAACAGTAGAATATTGGAAGTTACTTGGATGGTGAGAATGGCGCTATATATAAGCCTTGGACAATGGGATGCAAACTTTTAAGAAGCAACGATGCCAGATTAAACACGGAAGCATACAATACTATGAAAAAGCACTATTGGGGTCACATTAAAAATACACTACTAAAATTATTACCAATTGATATGAAAGCAATTTGAAGCGTCAGTAAATCAAAATATGGTAGACAAAAATTATGGAAGTTCCTTACAAATACTAAGTGAGAATCATCGGTGCAAAATATAAAAATATAATTCCAAGCCCGACGTGAGAAATAACCGACAGTAGAGTTCTTCCACGCGCGTGGGGAAGCACAAAACCAACTTATTTTTATTCTACTTTCATTTAAATCGTAATTGGGGTTTATCCACGTGCATGGCAAAACAATGACTTCTGGATTTTGCCACGCCCGACGTTAGGAAAGCTCCGACGGTGTAGTTCTTCCACGCGCGTGGGGAAGCACCGACCTCGGAGTTTTGCCGCGCGCGACGTGGAAAAACTCCGACCTGGCAAAACACCGGCGCCTTAGAGAATTCCCACGCACTACGTGGAAAAACTCCGACCTCGGTGTTTTTCCACGCACACCGTGGCAAAACACCAACAATGGAGTTCTTCCACTCGCGTGGCATACCTCCGCGGTACGTGGAAGAACTCCGACGGTAGAGTTCTTCCACGCGCGTGGCATAGGTCTTTCCCACGCACTGGGATATACTTGGAGGAGCGGGGGGGACCTCGTCCGGGAAACAAACACCAACGAAATAGATACGGAAAGCAGGGCTGGAGATTGTTTCACAATTGAATTTCTATTTCGTTGTATTAATTGTACTTCATAATTAAGTTTGCAGGTGCTGATTCACCGACAGAACTGTGCGGCAGGTCTGAACCCTCACAAGCAATTGAAGATGAAGGTTTGCTTACAAATAGTATTGTAATTTCCACCATTGCATTAAGAGTTAAAATTTTCATCAATGAGTATAGTAGATTGGCGCGTAAAGTTGCGCATTGTATATCATTAGTATAAATTGTAATCATGGCTGCATTAGAAATTGAAAGACTAAAGAAAGAAATGTTAGAAGAGCGCGATGAAAGAGCTATGCAGAGGCAAATTGAACGGGATGAAAGGAGGCCCAAGTCACTGGGGAAATTGCGTAAAGTAAGGTAAAGATTTCAAAAATCGGACAAAGTCACCTGAAGTTGCCGAATGGCAGATCTCACCAACTTTGGAAAACCTTGTGCAACTTACGATATTTTTGCGGACTCTGTAATTTTCAGCCTACTTTATGCATCTTCCCCAGTGACATGGGGCCTGAAAGGGAAATACAAAGACAAAGGGAACAGGAAGATAGGGAAAGGCAAAGGCAACAACAATTGGTAGAGAATGGGAAAAAGAAAAGGAGGAAAGGGGACTTATTAGTTGAATTTTTAATTATGGACGTTTAAATGAAGTTGGATAATTCACATTCTGGTGGTTCAGGAAACGCGACGCCAATTCGGTTATCCAAAGAGTTAGGGCCCCAAAGTACGATTTTTAATTGAGGACAAAGATTGTATGGAATCCATCTTCAAATGGAAAGATATGCCACTGCTCAAAGTTGGGTACAAATATATAAATAGGACTTGTATTGATTGATGGAAACCGATAGAGACCATCATTGGCCAAAGTATATATAAATACTCCATATTATGTAGGGCCAGTCAGCTATGTGCTGAGTCATGAGCAATCCAGTGGTGAAATATTTCGGGTGCACGCGATGCTGGAGATCCAAACACCCGATTGTGATAGGACTTTTACTGTAGGCAAGCTAATAGGTATCGGAAAGGGACGTCCAATTTGAAAACTCTGACACTGTCATGGCCAACTGATCAATGGTGATGATATGAGTGAAGTAACTCGCATCAAGATTAACTCATCTGTCAAGGGTGCGGTGATAATACTAGTAATCGTGAGGGTAATGATATGGAAGATAGGGTTTGAAGTTGCAGAGGCTGTAATGTTACTTTCCATGATAGAGAAATGAAAATTGTACTTGTATCAGGAAGGGAGATGGTTAATTGATTTGGTTCAAGGGGGGACAAGTAATAAAAGGATCGTAGGTGGTGCTGTAGAAACAAAGAAACAGGCTAGAACAAACAAAAACCCCCCTTTTAAATCTCTCAAGGTTTCTGAACCTGAAGGTGAGGTACGGTAGTTACAGCTGAAAAGCTTTAAAACAAGCTAAACCATGCTGATATCACATGAAAGAAATGTTGGGAGTTTTCCAAGTCAGCAGAAAGAAAAAGATTGGTAAGGGCGGTGGTAACATGTCTTTGGGGAAAAAAAAAAGGGAATTTTGTATCGGGAATTTCAGGCTGTTGGATGTTGAAAAAGTGATAGGATCAGGAGGTGTTGTACCCCAGTCTTATCGAAAAAAATATGAAATGGCTTATGATTCAATACTTTTTTTTTTTACTTCTTACTTACCTGTTTACTTGGCCTGGTGGATTGGGAAAGAAAACATGTGTGAGGTCTGGCGGTCCTTTTATGTATAAGACAAACCAATTACACTACCTCCATACACACAAATACCAATGCCAGCTTACAGACTTCAATTTGCTGACCTTTCGCATGAGAGTTCAATCCAAACTCAAAACTCACATTTTTTTTTTTTACAGGAAAAAGTCATTCTATCAGTTCTTGATTGAAATTATGTTTCTATGCCTTTCAATTACTTTTACCCATTCTGTAAACCCCTAGAAAATTCAAAGGGTTTCCGTTCAACTTTGCACCTGTAGATATACCGTTTTCCTAACAAGATAATCTGGTTTTTTTTTAAAAATATGGTGCTCTTTCATTAAAAAAAATCCCCAACAAATTGTTTAAAACAACTAAATAAATTATCTCCTAAATCATTACTAATCCAGGAGATTATATTATTTATTGTCAAAGGTTTGGTGACGTTACACTCCCACAATTAATTTTTATAGTTCTCTTACATCATCACAAAAAGCACAATTTCAGTATTGCTAACAAACCAATTCTTTTCAAAAACTATTGTT
>JAMKCH010030158.1:0-10574 GCA_023653785.1 Ophioderma brevispina
AAATGCACCTTTAAACACCGTAATAAATAAGTCAAATTTTCCCTCTTCCATTGCATCTTAGAATGTCAAGACTCAAATACTACACCCGCGTTACTTACCACGAAACAAACTCAACCACAAACGAGAGCACCGACGACGACGACGACGACACAAAGTTTGTCGACATCTTCTGATCCAGGTGAAACGACATCCGCGAGATTGGAAGAGAAGAAGGCTACGACAAGTGGGCATACTAGCGTTTATTTTCAGACGACACAGGAATTTGTCGTAGGGGCTGAAATGCGAGATAATGTGAAGATTGGTAAGTGATTGTTTTGCAGTAAATGTAACAGTATCATTATGAAATCCAGGATGATATCAAACCTATCCAAAATGTAGGATAGCGAATTAAGACTCTCTCAGCTTAGAACACACGATGTATTTGTAATTGTGTAAAAGGATACATGCCTTTAACAAATACATTGAACAATAGTATTGTATAATATATTTGACTATTTTACTCTAAACTTTAGTTAATTAAAGTGGTTCGTTAATCTCCAGCAGTACGAAAGAGGCATATTTGTTAAGAAAATGCTTGTTTGAAGAAGATGGGTGTGAAAGGATTGATTTCCCAATGTATTTTAGGTAGAGGAAACATCTTACGAGGTTTTCATCAGTAGAAGATTAACATGTGACGTCCTTTTGGCAGACAACAATAAAACTGACAGGCAACATTGTGATCAAATTTTAGAGGCCGGGCCTTTCAAACTAAGCGCAATTCGGTATTGCCGTGGTCATCAAGGCCAACTCAAAGAAACCACTCTAATGTAAGCTGATAAACAATTTTGGTAAACGGATGTCAGATCGTTTATACTTCCATTACAGATCATGTTTTCAGAAGTCAAGTTATAACAGTTATAATATAATTTGGTTAAAATGTACCTTTGTATTAATCCTCGTCTAACCGAGGCCTGAAGGGTTGTTGCACCCCCACGAAATTTTTCCCCCGGTGCGAAAAAAAATCGGACCTACCACGTCCCTTACCAGGGTGGGAGGGTAATCCGCCAAAGTTGAGGTGTGAATGGTGTTGAAGCCCCCCTATATTTTTTACTCTGTAGATTAGTACACCAACAATTGCTTTTACAGCAATCATTTTCCTCTTATTGAGCTAAAACTTCATTTTAAAGTTAAAATTGTGCTTTTCTTATTTTGGCCAAAAATCTAGTAAATATTGGTCGTTTGTGTGATATTTAGTCAAAATTCAATTTTTCCTATACCTTTGTACAGAAAACTAATTTTACCCAATTTTGCGAGGATGCCTTACATAATGACGTCATAGAAGAAAGTGTTGGGAATGTTGGTACTTATTTTGGTGTCATTGAAATGGAAGAGACCATAGCTATCCATTGCCCGGGATCCATTGATACCAAAATCAAGTTCTTAGGGAGTTTGGTGTGGAAAATATAGGGGGTGCAACAATTCCCTGCTGGTTAGACGTGTTACAAAAAATAGCCTGGTTAGACGAGGGTTAAATGACATTAACTTTTTTTTCAGATGATGGACAGACTGCGACTCATAGGACTTACGCTCTCGCCATTGTCCTCATATGCATCCTTTGCTTTATTCTTCTTGCTGCACTTTTATATCAATGTTGGAATAGTAGAAAGTAAGTTTGAACTTTATGCAATAGTCACAGACTGATAGATACCAGGGTAATTAACATAAATGTCATGAAAGCAATTATACCACATATCATTATGCAGTTTCATACATATCAATTTTTTCGGTGTTGAGATATTTTTAAGGCTAGATTTGTTTCTAATGAACTAAAACTCTCTCAGGGTGGTTGCAAATGAGCTTGCTAATTACCGTGTCTTGACATCATGATTTTTTTAATTAAAAGGTATGATATCTGATCGTAATTAACCTAACCGTTCCGTCAGGTAAAAGAGAATTTTTCATGGAGTGTTTGTCAATTAACTTTCTGGCATATGTTGCATTCTAAACTTGAAATTGTGGACTTGTTTGGGACATTATACTTTCTTTAAGTGTAAAATCAGAGAAAATGGTCATGTGTCATATTTCTGCAGAAACTATACTTTATTTCTAAAAAGGGACACTTGTATAAAGTTGTAAAAGCGATGAATTTACACGACCTATAATTGCCATACATTCCATTATTTGAAAATCGTTTGCAATGTTAAACTACAATGTTTATTGTCGATCAGCGGCGTAATTTCTTTCTGACATTGGGGGGATGGGGTTTATGGAAATAAATCGTTAAATGTAATTGTAATTTGAACAAAATACGCGCGAAGCGCGCGGAAATTTTCTATTTTTAAACTATTGTGGTAAAATATGAGATTATTTTGGTAAAAAACACATGAACGGGCGTCAACATGGGGGGGGGGGGTTGACCCCCATCCCCCGGGATTTACGCCTATGTCGATGGTATGGTTTCACTTGGAGGAGATGTGTTGGTACCAAAATTTAAAAGGCCAAATATGTGGTGGAGTAAATACAACTGTTCCTTCATTGCAGATAAAAGTTCCAAAATTTGGTATAATTAATTTTAAAATAAATTTAAATTTATGATCCCTTTTTAGTTAATTCAGTAGTGAAATGTGTGATGAACATTGTTGGAATTACATGTCTTTGCCTGTACATATTGTATATCTGTATTGGCGTTTTTGCCACTACATCCGTAAAATTCAATCTAACAGACATCACTTTCGCCTAAGTGACATTTCGGATTAAATTGTGCGCTTTAGGAACAGCACCATTGCTTTACTGTTGTTATCTATGTCACATTCTTTATAGGTTTTCCCGGCCAATTTCGCACTTTTATCAACCAAAAAAATAATTTGGCAATCAATTCCGCACGTTTTGGGCTTACCGGTCTAAATCCTAAGTACAATTTCGTACTATGAGCACGCTATTCCATTTTTCGTCAATCAATTTCGTTGTACAGCATAACCGTTAGCTTATGGTAATGCAAGTTCGTCTTTATGCTTTCAATTTCGCCATTTCCCATTTATTTCGAAAAATCATCAACTTTTTTCGCTACACGTAAACAAGAACGGTGTGAAACAATATACGGTTGATTTCCAATTTCGTGGATTGCTAGTCTAATAGGCGATTATGCATTCAATTACGTTACGTTATAGACCTATACTATACGTTTACATCACAACAAATTTTATGAAATTTCATATCTTCAGGACACACATATACTTATAGGCCTAAATCTCTGCTATTATTATTATTATTATTTTCCCGGCAAATTTAATTCGTCATGTACAGTAGTGTAACTGAAAAAAATAGGTTAAAGGTGGGTGACCCGATATATGACCTCGACACCCACTTCACTCCATCAAACTTGAGATTTCATATCAGATGAAATTACATATGTTTCTTATTTGCCCATGAAATGTTTTCTTTTGATGTTTTGAGCAAAAACGTCTCCAAATGTGGTCGAGTGACCACATTAATTAATTTTATATGGGCCAATTTAGTGCGCATTTTTGATTCCACTATCCAAACGGCTGGACCAATTTAAAACGTGTTTTCAAACTTTCCGAACACACTAAACATTTGTCTTGATGGCGGCTATTTTCATTCACATGATTATCTGAATTGTCAAATTAGAATGTACATTTTTCAAATAAAAACCTCTTTAAAGCCTATAACTTCATTCTGTTAAGTTGCTTATGAGTTTCATATTGCACGTTTCATTCTCTGCTTTGCTCAGCTTATCACTGTAGTTGTCTTCCTTTTCATTATATATATCACTGCCACTTTCTTAATTTTCCTCTTTATATGTACCATGCTCAGCATTGATACTGATCATGTCTTTTATAGGCCACCGTGTTTTAATTATGAGCATATTTGTGCTACATTCATTAGGATGATTATATAAAACTTTCAAATGAATACTTGTTATCTTCAATCATACTTTAATCATGATCCATTCCTTTCAGAAAGGTCTACATTTTGCTTTTTTTTTTAAAATGAGGCTACCATCAGGTCATTTTAATTCCATTACATCTATGTATCAGTCATATAATATGGTCCAATGCCGAAATTCTGAGGAAGGGACGATTTTCCCCTGACTATATGATTAAACGCAAAATATTGCTAATTCAAAAGAACATTTTTCATTTTTGTTATCTCAATGGCGAAATAGAAAACATGAATTGAATGGCAAAGCTAATCCAATTGAAATCGATTGAGCTATAGTTACGCAATTGGGCGACCATTCCACGCGGTCGAATGCTCCTTTAACGAAATCGAATGACGTTTTGCTTAATTGAAATAACAATATACATCATCGTTCAATTTCGCACAAAAAAGAATGTCCTTTTTATCAAATGGAACACGTAAATTTCGAAATTGGCCGGGAAAACCTATATTATACGCATATGCCATACAACAAATGTTTCGTATCTATATCAATAGGTTGCTGGTTCACATCAAAGAACGGATTATATCTTATAAATGGCAATCGATCTTTATTGAAAAAAAGAAGAGCTGAGTAATACATTAATTCCTATTAAAAAAATTGAACGTCAAGAAATTAAAATGTTAGGTATCTTTATAGGCTTTCGGGCTTTCTTTTTTTTATAAACTTCTAAATCGTTCGCATTAAGTGCTTCAAAAATGAGGAGATTGCATCCTCAGGAAATCTCACGTCTCTTTAAATGTACAATACAAACTTTCTTGGATAAACATCAGAAAAGAATGTTATATATTTGCTATATTTTGGGTACTCTTGATATGACTAATAATGGCTTACTTAAATGGTTGCTATTAATGTGGTGTGTGTTCTAAGCTTTTAATTTTAAAATAATAACATTAAACTAACCAATGTTTTCCATGTTGTATTTCAACAGGTCTCCCAAACTTGTTCCATTACCAGCTGAAGACAAAGAAAGTGATAACATGGCATTAGAAAGTGATAAAGGGACAACAGAAAATGATAAAATGATAACGGAAGGAAGCGACACGATTGAAGATGAAGACAAAACGGACTTAGAAACAGAAACTATGGTAGGGGATAATGTGGAGGCATACATGTTGACTCCATGCAACGAAGATTCTTCGTGTCTATAGAGTGTGGCCAACGACGCTGCCTTGTGGTACACCTAGCCTGCAATGTTACACTTTCCAAATATTGTTGTTGGATATTAAAGGATAAATCTACCAGCAAATGTTACCAATAGATGTACACTTGACACACGGATATAAACAAAAAGAAATTTTCAAAGAAATGGCGTGGTAAAAAAGTGCTAGATCGGCCAAAAAACGTCACTGGAATTGTGGACACATCTCAGAGGTGTTACAGGGGTCAGTCGGTGTACAGTAGGGCTAGCGTATAATTTTCCCGATGTGGCTCATTTTAGCCCAATGAATGCAAATATTGAAAATCACACGGCTGTCAGCTTTTTTCCCTCCCCTCACTCTCTTTCCTGTTTCCCTTTTCCCTTTCCTGAATGTCCCGGTCAGAGCAGTCGAGGTGAGGGTGTGAGGTCGAGGGTGCGCTCCCCGCCCGTTACCCTCCCGTGACATCTCGGCTATATACTAGAATTACGGTCACAATTCACCCTTGCGTCAAATCTCTCTGTGATGAGGCTTGGCTTGGTGGTCAAAGTGTGTGCATCAACAGACTTTTTCATCTCTATAAGGTAAGAGTTGGTATTTTGTCACATTTCAAGAGCAGGGCCAGCAAGCAACGCAAGTAGTCAAACAATGCGCATTATCACATGAAGTATCTCATCTCGCGTTTTAATGGGATATGAATTTGGCCACCAAGTCCAGGTTAGAACGAGTTTGCAGTGTGTTCCATATTGAACAAAAATGTTGTCTATAAAAATACTTTTCAAATCTGTCATTGTCTAGATTGTTGTATTCATACATATGTACTACAATTACCCGGAAGGCACAACATAAGTCTGCTAGATACGCATGTGAAGCACGATATCATGTCGCCATAGTATACCATAGAAAACACAATTCGTGGTTGGTTTTCCGTGTAAGATTAAGTATGTATGTTTTTATTAGTGTCCATTCATTGAAAGTTTTCCCCGATTCCATTCATACTTAGAGGTGGCATGCTATATTCAGGAAAATCAATACAACCTTTTCTTAATTAAGTGTGGATTTGAGGCCAAAATTTAAAAGATCCATTATTGCGAATAAAAATGAATCGTAAAATGGAACTAATAACTTTCAACAACCAGACATGTACAAACTATAGAGCAAATACACAAATGTCGCGATTTAGAGTCCTGGACAATATATGCACGAATAAACAACAATCAGACTATAATATTTGTTACTTTGGATATATTTTATAAAGCTTAACGGGAGTGTTACCAAAGGCTCAGGCTAGTTATGGGTGTTTTTAGAGTTAAGTGTGGATTTGAGGCCAAAATTTAAAAGATCCATTATTGCGAATAAAAATGAATCGTAAAATGGAACTAATAACTTTCAACAACCAGACATGTACAAACTATAGAGCAAATACAAAAATGTCGCGATTTAGAGTCCTGGACAATATATGCACGAATAAACAACAATCAGACTATAATATTTGTTACTTTGGATATATTTTCCAGGACTCTAAATCGCGACATTTGTGTATTTGCTCTATAGTTTGTACATGTCTGGTTGTTGAAAGTTATTAGTTCCATTTTACGATTCATTTTTATTCGCAATAATGGATCTTTTAAATTTTGGCCTCAAATCCACACTTAATTAAGAAAAGGTTGTATTGATTTTCCTGAATATAGCATGCCACCTCTAAGTATGAATGGAATCGGGGAAAACTTTCAATGAATGGACACTAATAAAAACATACATACTTAATCTTACACGGAAAACCAACCACGAATTGTGTTTTCTATGGTATACTATGGCGACATGATATCGTGCTTCACATGCGTATCTAGCAGACTTATGTTGTGCCTTCCGGGTAATTGTAGTACATATGTATGAATACAACAATCTAGACAATGACAGATTTGAAAAGTATTTTTATAGACAACATTTTTGTTCAATATGGAACACACTGCAAACTCGTTCTAACCTGGACTTGGTGGCCAAATTCATATCCCATTAAAACGCGAGATGAGATACTTCATGTGATAATGCGCATTGTTTGACTACTTGCGTTGCTTGCTGGCCCTGCTCTTGAAATGTGACAAAATACCAACTCTTACCTTATAGAGATGAAAAAGTCTGTTGATGCACACACTTTGACCACCAAGCCAAGCCTCATCACAGAGAGATTTGACGCAAGGGTGAATTGTGACCGTAATTCTAGTATATAGCCGAGATGTCACGGGAGGGTAACGGGCGGGGAGCGCACCCTCGACCTCACACCCTCACCTCGACTGCTCTGACCGGGACATTCAGGAAAGGGAAAAGGGAAACAGGAAAGAGAGTGAGGGGAGGGAAAAAAGCTGACAGCCGTGTGATTTTCAATATTTGCATTCATTGGGCTAAAATGAGCCACATCGGGAAAATTATACGCTAGCCCTACTGTACACCGACTGACCCCTGTAACACCTCTGAGATGTGTCCACAATTCCAGTGACGTTTTTTGGCCGATCTAGCACTTTTTTACCACGCCATTTCTTTGAAAATTTCTTTTTGTTTATATCCGTGTGTCAAGTGTACATCTATTGGTAACATTTGCTGGTAGATTTATCCTTTAATATCCAACAACAATATTTGGAAAGTGTAACATTGCAGGCTAGGTGTACCACAAGGCAGCGTCGTTGGCCACACTCTATAGACACGAAGAATCTTCGTTGCATGGAGTCAACATGTATGCCTCCACATTATCCCCTACCATAGTTTCTGTTTCTAAGTCCGTTTTGTCTTCATCTTCAATCGTGTCGCTTCCTTCCGTTATCATTTTATCATTTTCTGTTGTCCCTTTATCACTTTCTAATGCCATGTTATCACTTTCTTTGTCTTCAGCTGGTAATGGAACAAGTTTGGGAGACCTGTTGAAATACAACATGGAAAACATTGGTTAGTTTAATGTTATTATTTTAAAATTAAAAGCTTAGAACACACACCACATTAATAGCAACCATTTAAGTAAGCCATTATTAGTCATATCAAGAGTACCCAAAATATAGCAAATATATAACATTCTTTTCTGATGTTTATCCAAGAAAGTTTGTATTGTACATTTAAAGAGACGTGAGATTTCCTGAGGATGCAATCTCCTCATTTTTGAAGCACTTAATGCGAACGATTTAGAAGTTTATAAAAAAAAGAAAGCCCGAAAGCCTATAAAGATACCTAACATTTTAATTTCTTGACGTTCAATTTTTTTAATAGGAATTAATGTATTACTCAGCTCTTCTTTTTTTCAATAAAGATCGATTGCCATTTATAAGATATAATCCGTTCTTTGATGTGAACCAGCAACCTATTGATATAGATACGAAACATTTGTTGTATGGCATATGCGTATAATATAGGTTTTCCCGGCCAATTTCGAAATTTACGTGTTCCATTTGATAAAAAGGACATTCTTTTTTGTGCGAAATTGAACGATGATGTATATTGTTATTTCAATTAAGCAAAACGTCATTCGATTTCGTTAAAGGAGCATTCGACCGCGTGGAATGGTCGCCCAATTGCGTAACTATAGCTCAATCGATTTCAATTGGATTAGCTTTGCCATTCAATTCATGTTTTCTATTTCGCCATTGAGATAACAAAAAATGAAAAATGTTCTTTTGAATTAGCAATATTTTGCGTTTAATCATATAGTCAGGGGAAAATCGTCCCTTCCTCAGAATTTCGGCATTGGACCATATTATATGACTGATACATAGATGTAATGGAATTAAAATGACCTGATGGTAGCCTCATTTTAAAAAAAAAAGCAAAATGTAGACCTTTCTGAAAGGAATGGATCATGATTAAAGTATGATTGAAGATAACAAGTATTCATTTGAAAGTTTTATATAATCATCCTAATGAATGTAGCACAAATATGCTCATAATTAAAACACGGTGGCCTATAAAAGACATGATCAGTATCAATGCTGAGCATGGTACATATAAAGAGGAAAATTAAGAAAGTGGCAGTGATATATATAATGAAAAGGAAGACAACTACAGTGATAAGCTGAGCAAAGCAGAGAATGAAACGTGCAATATGAAACTCATAAGCAACTTAACAGAATGAAGTTATAGGCTTTAAAGAGGTTTTTATTTGAAAAATGTACATTCTAATTTGACAATTCAGATAATCATGTGAATGAAAATAGCCGCCATCAAGACAAATGTTTAGTGTGTTCGGAAAGTTTGAAAACACGTTTTAAATTGGTCCAGCCGTTTGGATAGTGGAATCAAAAATGCGCACTAAATTGGCCCATATAAAATTAATTAATGTGGTCACTCGACCACATTTGGAGACGTTTTTGCTCAAAACATCAAAAGAAAACATTTCATGGGCAAATAAGAAACATATGTAATTTCATCTGATATGAAATCTCAAGTTTGATGGAGTGAAGTGGGTGTCGAGGTCATATATCGGGTCACCCACCTTTAACCTATTTTTTTCAGTTACACTACTGTACATGACGAATTAAATTTGCCGGGAAAATAATAATAATAATAATAGCAGAGATTTAGGCCTATAAGTATATGTGTGTCCTGAAGATATGAAATTTCATAAAATTTGTTGTGATGTAAACGTATAGTATAGGTCTATAACGTAACGTAATTGAATGCATAATCGCCTATTAGACTAGCAATCCACGAAATTGGAAATCAACCGTATATTGTTTCACACCGTTCTTGTTTACGTGTAGCGAAAAAAGTTGATGATTTTTCGAAATAAATGGGAAATGGCGAAATTGAAAGCATAAAGACGAACTTGCATTACCATAAGCTAACGGTTATGCTGTACAACGAAATTGATTGACGAAAAATGGAATAGCGTGCTCATAGTACGAAATTGTACTTAGGATTTAGACCGGTAAGCCCAAAACGTGCGGAATTGATTGCCAAATTATTTTTTTGGTTGATAAAAGTGCGAAATTGGCCGGGAAAACCTATAAAGAATGTGACATAGATAACAACAGTAAAGCAATGGTGCTGTTCCTAAAGCGCACAATTTAATCCGAAATGTCACTTAGGCGAAAGTGATGTCTGTTAGATTGAATTTTACGGATGTAGTGGCAAAAACGCCAATACAGATATACAATATGTACAGGCAAAGACATGTAATTCCAACAATGTTCATCACACATTTCACTACTGAATTAACTAAAAAGGGATCATAAATTTAAATTTATTTTAAAATTAATTATACCAAATTTTGGAACTTTTATCTGCAATGAAGGAACAGTTGTATTTACTCCACCACATATTTGGCCTTTTAAATTTTGGTACCAACACATCTCCTCCAAGTGAAACCATACCATCGACATAGGCGTAAATCCCGGGGGATGGGGGTCAACCCCCCCCCCCCATGTTGACGCCCGTTCATGTGTTTTTTACCAAAATAATCTCATATTTTACCACAATAGTTTAAAAATAGAAAATTTCCGCGCGCTTCGCGC
>JAMKCH010030159.1:0-24039 GCA_023653785.1 Ophioderma brevispina
GCCTCCCGGTGACACCACTCAATTTTGGCCAATAATTGAAATCGAAACCAGCTGTGTAATGGAAAGACTCCACTCAGTGCGTCTTGTTATGATTTATAATCAATACTTTGAGAAAACTAGATTGTAAAACCATGGAGTTATTTATAGGTAAAACGTGATTCGACATCAAATTTTAAATAATAAACATTGAAGTTAAAAATGATTGAATATTAGTCAAGCTATAGGATTCACACGTGAGATGAGGAGACACACGAGAGAAATCCAGTGAAGAAAAAACTAGAAAAAGTCTATTACCACCAATATCTCAAAAATTATATTTTCATTTTGTATTATATGGCGTTTATATATGTGTACCCCTTACAGTTACCTAATTATTATGATATGCTTGTTCAATATGAGCATATGATAATAAATTCACAGACGTTGCGGAGGTTCCCTGTGAAAGAAACAGAAACAAACACTTTTGAACAGCTAATCAAATTTTGGTTTTAAATTATAGGCTTAGAATTATAACTACGAAGTTCTTTAACTGCTTTATATCAAACAATAAATTTTATAAATAAAGTAGGCCTATATAAATATTAAATCGATTAAGACCTCATGCACAAATACTCACTTTTTTATAAAGGGGAAACTTAACTATTAACTTACTACTGGTTCTACGTGTGATTATTTTTACCGTGACAATAGGCAAACCAAGTGAGTAAGACCTCCTAACACAGACTACCGTTTTGTCAGAAGAAAATACGGAAGTACAATTCTGATAAAATAAAGCAAAGTAACAACGTAAGCGTTAACAATCATGACCATGATGACATTAATGTACCGAAAGGATTTAAAGAGTAAATGCAATGCCTAAATGTAAGCAAATTGTAAGCAAGAGTTATTGGCTAAAAATAAAATAACTCCCTTCCTAGTTTTGATTCATAGTAGCTCTAAGTCTCCGTTTTCGGTTAAACATAACGAAATCCGTGGCATAAAAAACATGTGAATTAAAGGTTTCTGTTATGAGTGAGTAAAATTGTGATAGCACAAACCAGAGAAAATTGCACAAACTAATGAAGTAGGGCTTCAAGTTATTGCCAACGATTCTTTACCTTGCTCGATGTTGAGGGGTTTCCGATCAAAGAGTCTTGGTGCGTTAACCTATAACTATTAAAAAAAGGGCTATATGGGTGAAATTCATTAAAGTTTTATGTAATGTTCTATAAATCAGGTTAAAGTCATCCGTCCTTTAGTGTCATTTACATATAGACGCGAGAGCTGGGTTCTGCTCGTGGTAAAGAAACCAGAAAAACAGAAACTTTTGAAAACAACTAATCATTTGAGTGTTAAAATATATTGGCTTAAATTTAACTACGAATTATCTTTAACATAGAATAAAATTGGACAATGAAAGTATATTTAAAATTAAATCATTAAACTCATGGACAATACTCAGTTTTATATAAAGGTAATAACTAACTATTACTACAGAATGGGAACCCGGAGATTGGGATCGTGTTCTACTTTGTGATTATTTTCACCGCGAACAATAGGCAAAACCATGAGTAAGACCTCCGGAAAATACGGAGCAAACATGCATTGTGTTAACGAGCTTACCGGTGGAAATGGCCGGGTGATTGGCTGCTGGTGTTGTTTCTGCTTCAAACGCACGCATTGATCATTGCACGGGGCTCATAGGCAAAAGAAAGTTTATGTAGCGTTTTAAAGTCCTAACACAGGGACAAAAAGTTTTGTCAGAAGACAATAGGGAAGTACAATTATGATAAAATAAGCAAAGTTGTAACGTAAGCGTTAACAATAATGACAATTAAGTAAACGAAAGGGAATTTAAAGAGTTAAAGTGGCAATGATAGAAATGTAAGCCAAATTGTTAAGCAAAATGTATGACAAAATAAAATAAACTCCTTCTAGTTTTGATTCATAGTAGCTCTAAGTCTCTGTAAAATGAAAGGATTTCGTATGAGTGATAAAATTGTGATAGCACAAACCAGAGAAAATCCACAAAAATAATGAAGGTAGCCTTTCAAGTTATGCCAACGATATTTACTTGCTCCGAGGTTGAGGTTTCCGATTCAAATGAGTGTTGGTCGCGTTGTGTAACCTTTTAAAACTATTAAACGTGCTATATTGGTGAAATTCATTACGTTTTTACGTAATGTTCTATAAAAAAACCGGTTCAAATCATCCGTTCTTTGTGTCATTTACATATAGACACGCACGAGGCTTAACCATTTTTAAGAAGGCAAGGGAGGGACTCCTACCTCTGCCGGTCGACGAACTCCTTCTGCCGCTCCAACGTACCGTCAAGGCACCATCATTCCAACTCATACAAGCATACTGCCAACAAGGATTGTTTACAAAAAACATTCATTTTGGCCAAACCAATATTCGGACTGGAATAAACTACACTACCACATCACTACCATTAATAAGCCAGATATCTCAAAGAAGCAGAGCAAGTAATTAACCACTTCATCGCAAGAACTAAATCAAGCATCATTCGCACACCTCAACCTGGTCGTTTGGCTTCACCATGGAGCGTTTGAACAGTAAGCTACAGATACATGAGGCAGAACCCGGCTCGCAAGAAACAGAAACAGAAACTTTGGAACAACCTAATCATTTGGTTTAAAATATATAGGATTAATTTAACTAGAAATTATCTTTAATATAGAATAAAATTATACATTAAGTATATTAAAATATTAAATCCGATTTTAAGAACTCATGGACCAATACTCAGTGTTTTTAATAAAGGTAAAACTTAACATTACTACAGATGGACCCGAGATTGGAAGTGTTCTACTCGTGATTATTTTACCGCGACAATAGGCAAACAAATTGAGATAAGACCCCCCGGAAAATACGGCGCAAACATTGCATTGCGTTAACACGTTATCGGTGCAGATATGCCGGGGTGATTCGTATGTGGTGTTGTGCATTCACCGCACGCATATCATACACCGGGCTCATCAAGCAAAAGAAAGTTTTGTAGCGTTAAATTCCTAAAACACAGGACTAACAAGTTGTCAGCAAGAAAAATATGGAAGTACAATAGATAAAATAAAAGCAAAGTTCTGTAAAAACGTAAGCGTAACAATAATGACAATTAATGTAAACCGAAAGGAATTTAAAGAGGAAATGACAATGCATAAATGTAAGCAAAATTGTAACTGCAAACATGTATTGGCCAAAATAAAATAAACTCCTTTCTAGTTCGACTCATTAGTAGGTCAAAGTCTCTGTAACTGTAAATGAAGGGATTTCTGTTATGAGTGAGTAAAATTGTTAGCAAAACCAGCGGAAAAATTAAAAAACTAATGAAGTAGGCCTTCAAGTTATGCCCAACGATCTTAACTTGCTCCGAGGTTGAGGTTTCCGATCAAAATGACGTGTTGGTCGCGTTAGCTTGTAACCAATTAAAACGTGCTATAGGGGTGAAATTAATTTAAAGTTATTAAAAACGTAATGTTCTATAAACACCAGATTCAAATCATCCGTCTTTCAGTGTCATTTTAATGATAGACACGCACTAGGGCAGCACCCGGTCGCAAGCAAGGACTTGTAATAACAAACAGTGTATGTTTATTGAATCGTAATTGGACGAAATAAAGATGAAATTATTGATCTCAACGGGGCGTCGTGCACTCAAAGTACACTAACACTTGACAGTATAATTAGTAGTGGGAAACGGCATCTAATGTAGTGGACGGGCTAGCCTGTTTGAGTACAATCATAGTGGCCATCTTATCAAAATTAGTGGAAATCGAAATAGTGGAACGGGTTGTGGAAGAACTACCAGCGTGGAAAAATAGCGCACTTACGCCTAACACAATACATTAATTTGTTCAACTACCGTTAGTGATAATGCAAAGCAGGCACCCACCAGATGTGGAAAGAAGAAGCGGAAGGCGCCTTGCTTCTATTGTTGGTACTCTAAAGTTTTCTTTGTGGTCGGCAAAAAATGCGAGACGGTGTATTTCTAAAGATTACCTAACGTTTTGCCTCTCTATCTATATAGAACCTCTTTCGGTAATGTCAGCGTCATTGTTCCAGAAATTGCCAAAACTGCCACCTCACCCTGGAACTGTCCTGTTTTTACTGTTTTTTACGAATGTAAACTCCAAATTGTTTTCAAACTTGTGGAAGTGAGTTCCGTAAGGGTCCTTTTTAATTATGTCATTTTATGCCAGTAGGTCACCTTTTAAATATTCGTTCAAAGAAACTTGGAATATTAAGATAATTTAGGCAAAATAAGGTTAAGTGCGTAAGCCAAGGTAACCCTATGAATATTTTAGTGTGGGGAAATGTAATTGATGTTTGGGTTTAGTTTGCTTCATATACAATTTTTGACAGAATACAGGAATTTAACGGAGAATCTGAAAAATCATGGGTGTTATTTTTTAAAATGTGTTCTTGGGGTGTTTTTAAAGGGCGGCAAAGTTTTGAACAGGGATAAACAATTTAGGTTTAATTGTTTTCAAATATATACCATCGTTCAGATGCTTCTAGGTTTCCAAAAATTTAATGATTTTAATAAATTTGGTTCAAGAATTTGGTATGTCCAAAACAAAATTATATATATGTAAAATTACACACAATTTAAAGATTGATACTTTAATAGAGTTCATAGTGTCCAAAAGAAGCGTTGCAGTTCAACGATGATATGTCTCACAGCGAAGACTTCAAAATGACAGCATGCCCAAAGTCACACTTTAAATTCAGGTGAATATTCCATGGAACATCTTCTCAGTCTTGAAGGTAACCTTGCCAGCAGTTCCAAGACGACAAAAGGTTAATAAGTCCCTCGACGACAATAATATCACAGTATATCAGTCCATGGGGTAGGAGAGAAGGAGAAAGCTTTCAAATTGCATTACGCAACGCGTATCCCACGTATATCACTTGGGCAACTCATTGTAAAGCATAGAACAACAAAGGCCGCTTCTCGCCAGTGAGTAAGTAAGTACTCTTATGTTCCATGATCATCGCCGGCAGAGAAAGCTGGGCACGCTTCAGTTGAAACAAAGATATGACCTGTGGCAGAAAGGTATATCCCGATGCGCAGTGGTTGTTAATGTGGAGACGAAAACAAAGAGATTCAGTCGATTACAGCCAAAATTCTGAGTATTCATCCAAAAACATCGGAGATAGCATTTCCTAAGGAGTTACATTGATTTTAGTTTTATAAACGTGGGATGTTTTGAAACGCCGTTACCTATTTCTTAAAGTATGATATTTGGCGACGAAATCTACTTGAATTGGGACGAAAATGCCGTATCTAAAACAATTGACACCAAACTGGAGGTGCCCGGAGTTGTCACGGTTTCTCAAGTTGGTCCCGAAGTTGGTCCTATTTACCACAGAATTGTAATGTTAGTTAAGCAGGATAATGGTAAAAAAAATTGTGCAGTTTGTTATAAAGCATCAAATTTGGCCGAGAGTTAGAGAATTAAATTTGGAAAACCAATTGGATATGGACCCACCTGCACAGGTCAAGTTCAATGTCACCTGGAGGTCACAAAAGGTCAATGAGGTCCAAAACATTAAAAAACATGCATAATAGGTTGGGCATAACTCTAAAACATCATAAAACATTCTCATGGATCATTTGTGACATACATTCGACTTAAATCAAAGACGGCTTCTTCATTTAAAGGGACACGAGATTTTATGAGGATACAAATTTGATATTAAATTTGCGCTTTGTTGTGAATATCAACCGGAGGACATTCGTAGGTTATTGAAACAAAGAAAAGAAACCAAAACACAAGTTTTTGAACCCCTTGCGTCCCTGATCGGCCCCATAAACAAGCATACTTCGTTATCTGGTCACGCACAACAGAAAATACAAAATCATCTTATTACATGAGGAGCTTTTACGGCGTATGGTCCCCCAGGTATGATTAATATATGGAAAATTGTTTAAGGAAAATGGTTTAGGGGCCATATGTTGCTGGAATGTTTCTCTTATCTCTTTAAGCTAATACATTAAATAAAAAACCATGAACACTTTCATGAAGAGATACAGGGAACATAGCTCCCACTGGGGATATCAATTTCGGTGAATTTGTTTGAAACAAATGCTACAAAGTCATGCAAATTTTAATCACCAAAAACAAAGCCACAAAATGGAACAATCGGATATCTAATATGCCTCCAGTGATAAACTGAATTTATCATCTGTATATTTTACCTAAAAACATGAATATATGAATAGATTTGATGGCCTACATGCAAATAAAATGTTACTACGAGATCAATGTAATGCTGAATGCATGTGCATCAACAATGCATCGATGTACATTACAATGCTGTGCTAAATATGGCGCGATGGGGTGTCCATTTTAACAATACTTGTACACGGGTTGTGCTTAAAAAATTGTATTCCTGAAGTGAAAATAGGAATTAAGGGGTCTCATTTATTTCCCAAAATGTGGCCAACTTTCGGGACAAAAATTGAAAAACGGGCAACTTCGGACACTGAAGTTTGGTGCCATTGTTTAGATACGGCATTTCTTCCCAATTCAAACGCTTTAGATTTTGTCTCCAAATAATTTAAGAAAACGGCGCTACAAAAACATTCAAGTTTTTAAAATTTTCCTTTTTTGAAATGTTTTCAAATACTAGAATCAATGTAATCATCTAAGGAACATGCTATCTCGCTTTCTAATAAATTGACAACAAATGATCCGAAATGATCTGTTTTTCATTGACGATTATTGACGGTGCGTGTGGTTCCATGTCTAAAAAAAATAATAATACTCCAGCTTTTATTTGTAAACATTATGCCAAGGTTCATTGCTTTATAAAGAAATGCACCAATTCTACAATATGAATGTCGCTATCTGCTTAACTATGTACATCGATGCAATGTTGAGGCACATGTATCAGCATCATATCGAGACTCGTGTTGTATGTTCCAATAAATGTTTTACCAAGGGGGTGAAACGCATTTCACAAAACACGTCGTCCGTTGCTGGGCGCTGACATTTTGAAATGGCACGGACTAATTATCAGTTTGGGTGCTGGTACACACTATGTCAAATTCGATACAAAAAACAATCCGCCAAAATATCAGTTGTGGATTTGGTGCTATGGGTGGTTAAATTTGTCCTACCCATGACCACACAACGATGAAATGACACATCACTCGTCGTCTTGATTTAAATAAACCGCCTCAATGTGAATACATCTTTTCACCTAAGCGCGCATTTGCATTCTGAGAAAAAAGAGTATCTGAGCACAATGATCAGGTACAGATTATTACACCCTGGCCACCTCTAAACACATACATTAAGTTGATCACTACCGATTAGTGTATATGCCAAGCGGCACCCACAGTATGGGAAAGAAGCGGAGGCAGCAATGCTTTATGGTTGGTAATCTAGGTTTTCTTTGTGGTCGGCAAAACATGCGAGCGGTGGAATTTCTAAAGAGTACGTAAGTTTTGCCTCTCTATAGATATAGAACCATCTTGAGTTTTACGGAAATGTTTCACGAGGGCGGCGATGATAATCGGTCAAAGGGATTGGGACGAGCTCTCCAAAGAGGTTCTATATTAGAAAGAGAGGCAAACGTTACGTAATCTTTAAGAAATCCGTCTCGCATGTTGTGCCGACCACAAAGAAAAAATAGAGTACCAACAATAGAAAAGCAATGGCTGCCTCGCTCCTTCACATCTGTGGGTGCCGCTTTGCAATATACACTATCGGTGTAGTGAACAAATTAATGATTGTGTTGGAGGGCCAGGGTTGTCTTGTAATAATAGTGTACCGGATCATTGTGCTAGATACTCTTTTTTCTCATAAGCAATGCGCGGCCGCTCGCTTTAGGTGAAAAGATGTATTCATTGAGGCGGGGTATTTAAATCAAGACGATGATTGTGTCATGTCATCGTTGTGTGGCCATGGGGAGGACACAATTTAACCACCCAATGCATTCCAACATCCAACAAAACTGATATTGGGCGGATGTTTGTATCGAATTGACATTATGTGTGTATACAAGCACCCAAATGATAATTACTCCGTTGCAATATTCAAAATGTCCGCCCCAGCACGGACGACTGGTTTTGAATGCGTTGCACCCCCTTGGCTTTCTCCTTCTCTCCTTACCTCCATGATCATCAAAAGATAATCATCACGATTTCTATCTGTCCACAAAGTTGGAATCCTTTTTGATTATCAGCACTTTCGGCTTGAAAAACGACAGTAGAATAAATATAGCACATCGCTCACGTGGAATTGCAAATATAAAAATCGGCACATTATGAAGGTCTGCAATTATTGCAGGTCAAAACTAGCTAGATATAGCTTCTAGCTACTTGCTACTATGGCTGCTGGCAAATCTAGCCTCTCGAAAAACTTTACTTATAATTACAATGATTTCACAAAGTCCCAAGTCTTAAAAATAGATATTACAACAGTGTAAGGCATAAACATAAATCTTGCCACTAGCTGACCAAATTGGAATTCACCTAAATTACATCATATGCATTGCATCACTTTACACCATTTATAAGATCATGGAGAATTACCTAAAATGAAAAGGTTTTGATCTCAAAGCATAAAACACAACTCAATTTCTAAATTGAGCCCTTTTTGGGAATGACATTCATTGCTTCTAGTTGTCAAAACAGGTGCATATCATCAACAATCAACACAGCACTAGGGGATCTCACTACTTTCTCTCACAATCTATTAGTAAATAACATCTGGTCTGATCTAAATAGAGTACAAAGGGGATTTCCATAATAAACAAAAGTGTTTTTTTTGTCATGCAGACATCTTTCCCAAGTAAATATTGAGAAATACACTAAATTTTAATCACAAATGGAGGGGTAAGAATAACAACAGCAAAAACAAACTGCTTTTTTTAGTACATTTTAATCATAAAATCAAAATTTTTACCCAAATTATCTCCGCCCCGATGCCTGGCCGCAAGAGTGGTTTGTTTACATGTGGGACGAAAACAAGGAGATTTAGTCGATTACAGCAGAAATTCTGAGTATTTCGGTCCAAAAGGCGGAGATAGCATGTCCTAAGGTGAGTTACATTGATTCGAGTGTTTACTCATACTTTTTGCTTTTAAAAAACTTGAAGTTTTGGTAAACCCGTATTTAAAATGTATGTATATTTTGAATTGGGAAAGAAAGAAAAATACCGGATCTAAACAATGCACCAAAACTGAACAGTGCCCGAGTTTTTTAAATTTTGTCCCCTAAGTTGGCATATTTACAACCTTATTGGATGTTAGTAAGCAGATAGTGGAAACGATTGTGCCATTTTGTTATAAAAAAGCATCAATTGGCAGAGAGGTAGAGAATTATTAGATTTGGAAACACAATTGGATAAGGAACCACCTGCACAGGTTAAGTTCAATATCGATTAGAGGTACAAAAGTTCAAATGAGGTCAAAATAATTAAAAAAGATGCAAAATAAGTTGCAGGTTTTTTTTTTTAACTCTAACACCATAAACATTTTCATGGATCGATATATCTTGGCATACATTTCGACTTAATCAAAACGGATTTTTGAGGATAACGAATTGGAATATTAAATTTGCAGTTTGTTGTAGAAGACCAACCGATGACATTTCGATGGTTTATGGAAAAAACCATAAGAAAACAAAACAAAACAAAAAAAAGTTTGAACTTGGCCTGCTGTCCTGATCGGCCCCATAAACAAGCTACTCGGATATTATGTCATGGCACGACAGAAAAACAAAAGCATAGTATTACAGGAAGATGGCTTTTACAGCTTATTCCCTCCAGGTTTGATTAAATATATTGGTAAATTGTTTGAAAACAAAATGGGAGGGGCATCATTTTGATGGAGATGTTTCCTCTTATATTTTTAAGCTTAATACATTAACATAACCATGTACATTTCATTGAAGAGACACAGGGAATAGCTCACTGGGGATACATGTTCTTTTTTTAGTACTATTTAATTACTAAAATTCAAATTTTTACCAAATTCTCTCGCCGATGCTCATGGTTTGTTTACATGTGGAGACGAAAACAAAGAGATTTAGTCGATTACAGCCGAAATCTGAGTATTTCGGTCCAAAAAGTCGGAGATAGCATGGTTTCCTAAGATGAGTTACATTGAGTCTAGTTTTTACTCTTACTTATTTTGGCTTTAAAACTTGAATGTTTTTTGTTTTTTTTTTTTTTTTTTTTTTTTTAATTTTGCATTGTGAAGAAAATAACCGTATCTAAATGACAACTCAAACTTGACAGTGCCCTAGTTTTTTCAATTTTGTCCCTAAGTTGGCCATATTTACCACATAATTGTAATGTTAGTTAAGCAGATAGTGGAACGATTGCATTTTGTTATAAAAGCATCAAATTTGGCGAGAGGTAGAGAATAAGATTTGGAAAACACAATTGGATACGGAACCACCTGCACAGGTCAAGCTCAATATCGGCCGTAGAGGTCCCCAAAAGTTCAAATGAGGTCACACTATATTAAAAATCAAACAGGTTGCATAAAACTCTAACAAACACCTCAATAAACATTTTCATGGATCGAATATATTTTTTGGCCTACATTTCTACTTATCAAAACGGATTTTTTGAGGATAACAATTTGAATAAATTTGCAGTTGTTGTAGAAGACCAACCGATGAACATTTCGATGTTTATTGAAACACACAAAAGAAACAAAACAACAAAAAAGTTTTGACTTGCCTGCTGTCCTGATCGGCCCCATAAACAAGCATACTTACTCGGATATATTCAAATGCCGACCAGAAGAATAAAAAGAGCTATTATTAATTACATGAGATGGCTTTTAACAGCTTATTCCCTCCGGGTTTGATTTAATATATTGGTAAAATTGTTTTCAAAAAAAGTGGGAGGGCCATATTTTGCTGGCAATGTCTCTTATATTTTTAAGCTTAATACATTAAAAATAACCATGTAGTAACATTTCATTGAAGAGACAGAGGGACATAGCTCACTGGGGATACCTTTCTGTGTCTTTGTTTGAAAATGCTACTAGTGCCAAACCATTTTAATCTACCAAAGCCACAAATAGAACAATCGGATTAGTATATTTTATCTTTACACTTGATGGTCAAAATGTTTAAAGGGACAATGACTCATAGATTTTGTCATGAGGGGGTAGCAGGTCAACATAGGCCAGTAGACACCCACACCCACAGCGGTAGTGCATTTTAAGGAATCTTGAATTGTCTTATAACATTGGACCGAGCAGCCCTGGTTCGAGACAAACACGTAACATAATATGTATCTATAAGTCCATCTAATTGACAAATATTGTTATTAATGATATAGTTCATATACATGTGATTCATAGCAATGTATTTGACTATTGGTAACTGCTAGTATGTCTTAATTAAATATATAATGGTCATTATATGACACATGATACATATTATGTAATGTGAGATGGTGTGGTATCGAGCATGAGAGTGTACATGGTATATAGTGGCCCAACTGTGATATGACATGGAATATGTACATGTATGAAAAAGGATATGTCACCATAATTGTATGGTATGGCATGTAGTATTGTCTGATCTGGCCTGAGATGGTGGTGTATATTGGGCTCTTCCCTGACTGTGATATGATATGAATTATGTACATGGGATATGATTGATATGTCATCATGTTGTATAATATTTGGTTACCCTCAGTTAATCTAACATGAATATCTATTGAATTTTTTAAAATGAAATGTCTTGGCATACTCCTATGTTGTTAGCCTATATAAATTGTCTGTATTCCACACAACTTTCTGTATTTGACAGTTGTAATAGTGTAAATTTACATATCTAGGTGTTGATGTTGTTTGTTTTTTTCGTTTACAATTGTCAATGTCTCGTCTTGATGTATGTATTTTTGCTCCAGAAACTAAAAGCAAATCCATAAGAATTAAATGTAATAAATGTACTGGCTAAATTATAAAAAAAATGTACGTTTTTGTGGGTGTTTTCTACTAAACGCAACCACTTGCATACTAGATAGAAACAAATGGACTTGCTCAAATTGTAACATGTGAAAGTTACATGATGATGCTGCTAGTTACTGATGACATGTTGACGCTTCTTTCAAGCACTTAAATGATAATATCACCATGGATATTCCTTGAAAAACATCGAAACTCTGGCATTTCCCTTAAACCCTTTTCGCTATCAAGTACATTTAAAGATTCGAAGAGATACCCATGATAGTTTTAATTTTTTTCCCAAAATGGCCTACCTCACACCTACCAATTCAGTAAAAACATCACTACAAGAGAATGCCAATATTCCTATCCGAAACATTAACATCAGAACGCTTATCAAACAATTTTGACAAATTGTGACAGAATGTATTAAACACTAAAACATCATGATTTTACTATTATTGTGGATTATGCCGAAACTACATTTAAAAGCGAAACCTCCTGAATATTATGGATTGCCAGGATATAAACAATGGCATATGTAAACAGAATTGGTCGAGGGAAAGGTGGGGTTTGTATGTTATATCAAATTCTGGGCAAATAACATATACAATTACGATGTGATCTCAACAAAGCAATTCTAATTTTGAATCTTGTTTCATGAAATTGAAAATAACAGTTACCAGAATATAATAGTGGGAACGGTCTAACATAGCACATACCCATATAGATGATTTTATCACTGACATTGAGCCTATATTTCTTAAAATTTCTAATGAAAACAAAGGAATGTTTGCATCGTGATTTCAATAGTTTACTTGAAGGATATATTCATAAACCTACACACGACTATTTAGACTTCATTTTTCACACTCACTAATACCATCCATATATAAACCTACAAGAATTCCTGAGAACAGTCAACACTTATCGATAACCTCCTTACTAATGCCTACAACCTGGAAACTCGATTGACTCTGCTATTTTGTTGACAGATATAAGCGATCATCTACCAACAAGTTTGATTATAGACTAAAATGAAATGATACTAAATGTGTAACAAGAAGGTCATATAAAAAGAACTTACAGTACTGAAAATATTACAAAACTAAAACGAAGTTTTATCTCATATTACCTTGGCAAGATGTATGGATTATAATGATGCAATAGTATTATGACTGCTTTGTACAAAAATTAACCGAATGTTACGATGAATGTAACCATTAAAAAAGTGTTACTGTTAACACCAGAAATACTACCACAGCACCGTGGATAACCAAAGGCTTTTGAAAAAGCATAAATATCAAAAATAATAGTTTCAGAATCCAAAATGAAATACGATCTCCAAATTGAAAACCTACGGAATAAACCCACAATCTGATTCGCAAGGGTCCAAGCGTGAATATTTCCTAAGAATTTCAAGCCCCACGAGCATAGCAAAAATTGGACCACAATTAATGATATTATAGGTCGTGGAAAGAAACTTTCTCAAGCAAAGTAAATGCAAACAAAATATGATAGTTATATTACTGATCCTAAGGATATAGCAAATACTTTTAATGATTTTTTTGTAATTTTGGACAAACTTGCATTAAAATACAACACACAGGTAAAAACTATTCTGATTATCTTAGAAATCCCCTCCGTAAGAGTTATTCTTGACAGCCAACTTAATAAGATGAAATTAGGAAAATAATAACAATTCGATCAAACAAAAGTCTGGTCACTATAATTTGGAACTTTATTATAAAAAAGGTAGCAGGCGAAATAACAAAGCCGTTGGTAAGATCTTTAACCTTTCTATTTCTACAGGCATAGTTCCGAAAATCTTAAAATTGCAAGTAGTACCAATTATAAAAAGAAGGATGTGCTGCAGATTCCTCAAATTATCGTCCAGTTTCCGTTTTACCATGCTTTTTCAAAAGTTCTTGAAAGATTGTGTTAACATATGTTGGATTTCATTGATACACATAACTATTGAATAAAAAACAATTTGGATTCCGACCAAATCACTCAACTTACATGGCAATAATAATCTAGTGACAAAATGAGTAATGCATTTGAAAGAGATGAATGTACAAATTGGTTTATTTTTAGACTTGTCAAAGGCCTTTGATACCATCGACCATGATATATTACTATATAAAATATCACATTATGGAGTCAAGGGAGTTGTCTTAAGTGGTTTTAAGAGCTACTAGAAACGAAAACAATATGTCCGATACCAAGACAAAGATTCCAACTATAAGATATCATATGGCGGAGTAACCTCAAGGATCAACCTAGTACCGCTTCTTTCATTCTTTATGTAAACGTATATTATTACTTCTTCGGTATTGAATTTATGTTGTTTCCGATGACACCAACTATTCTCTATTCTCATGTGAGTTAACTAAACTTGGATCTAATAACAGTAACGAACTTCAGGAGTAAGTCAATTGGTTCAAAGCAAAACAACATATCGATCAATGCAATAGTAAAAACAAACTATATGTTACTTGGTATACTCCACACCAAACTTAAACTATACTTTCTCTTCATCAAAGGTACCCAATAATGCTCATTAATCATGATAATGACTGTGAATCAATCTACTAAGAATCTTAACATAATCTAGATGATGTCTCTCTTGATAGGGTAACCACTACTAAATTTCTTGGAGTTTATTATTGATAGAAAATCTATCATGGAAGTACCATTTCATGAATATCTAAACTTATTTCAAGACATATTGGCGTTATAATAAAATTAAAACATTTTTTACCTCTCGTATACGTATACATTGTACTGTCACTTGTTTTGCCATGATTAAAGTTAGTATTTTGATATGGGGTAAAACATGTATGTCTATCTAGATAAGATATTTAAACTTCAAAAATGGGCTCTCAGAACCATATCAATAGTCAGTAGGTGTCACTCCTGGCCACTTTCTTCATTTAATGTACTTATGTGTTTGATACTTATAAATTAAAGAACTAGGATTTTTATGTACAAACATTACACAAGCACTTCCTGAGAACTTTACAAGTACTTTATTAAACCCCGATTGATTACACAATTACCCCACAAGAAAATGCGCATGCTTCTAGTATCCCCAAACTAAAAAGGGTTTTTTCTGCTCAAGCATTTAGGAAATCGGGACCAACCCTTTGGAATTCTCTGACGTTGGCCATTAAACGCTCAAAAAAGCCAAGCTTTCAAAATTAAATGCTCAAATCAAATCTGTTAATCAAATTATAAATAAAATTTTGGGTGGCAAGTGTCCGTCTTGTGTGTTAATGTATTTGTTTATGAAGTATGTATTTTGGTTTTTCTATATACATATGCGTCACCATATTCTTTGTTTTTATGTGCCATATTTGATAAGGCGTTCATATCTTCTGGCCTATTGGCCTTTCCTCCACATCCTCATTCATTTTTGTTTCTGTTTGGGGTTTTTTTTATGCTACGTACTGATACGGGAAAAATACACATATGATATGATGATATGAATTTTATGAGCAGAAGCAACTCAATTCAGTACAATGGACTAGTCATGCACACAACAAAAAAATACAATCATTTCTTTCCCTGCTTAAAGAATGTTGGTCCAGCAAATTTATCCTCAATTGTATATGCTATTGCACAAATATAAAAAATTAAAATCTCAACTTAAATGCACTTGTGCGGGTGGTGATTAAAACACAATGTATCTGTGTCACTTTAAAGACCCTTTATCATTTCATAAATGTCAAACACCTCAAGGGTTATCATAAGTGTAGGAAATTAATCATTTGCACTTATAACTGGTTAAATATACTCTTGCCTTTATTTCTTCAATGAGTATGAGTCTTTACAAAACACTGCCATTCTAATGGTCACACGGACCGAACCGCTTTACATACTCTCCTAACCATGAGGCGCCGGGCACCCATACACCTGCACATTCTAAACGCAATGGTGGGAGCGAGTATAATTCCATAATCACACTTATGCAATTGCCGACCTTATTAACTATTTGAGTATGACCAATAAACCCGACTCTCGCGGGGCTCGATCCAGGGCCGCTCGATCGAACTTATACTCTGCCGACGGTTCATCGCCTAGAGCCGCTCGGCCACCTCTCGCCCTCAAATTCCTTGAAATGCAATGCAAAACAAAAGGATTTGGGGTCTTGCCCGGGATGAAAGATCTTAGTAAGGACAGAAGATGGGAGTTTTCCGTCATCCTCTGTAGAGGGCACTGCTAAAGGCCTAACTTCAACTTGATAGAAAGACCTACAGTTTCGCAACTTCTGTTTCTGCGCCATCATAAGCCAGCCGGTCAAGGTACTATTTGTGTCTTTCTTCAGCCAGAGCTTTCTTCATCCAGCGGAACTCGGAGCTCTCCTCGAACTGAAAGATCTTTCAGGAAGCATCCGGTGAATACAACAGAGCTCTCAAGGATAGTGGATATAAGGAAACAATACAATTCATTAAAAGTGCAACGAGAGATTTTAAGTCATTCATATTTTCTGTGATATGTAGTGATTTCATATAGATTAGACACTCATATCAATAGATTATGTACCTTTTATTTCACTAAAGAAATATTTTGAAATGAAAACAAAAGGTGATTTGTATATGCTTATATTTCAATAGACAACAAAGGGTGAATTTCGTATTTGCTCCTATAGGAAATGAGAAATTTCACAATTCTTGTACAAAAGAAACAGCTCTCAGCTTAATCTTTTGGGATAGTTTGATAGAAAGCATTACACTAGTGCAAAAATCAGAATTTTCACATTTTTAAGGGACACCTACTATGTGAAATCTCTCGTTGCACCTTTAATGACAATGCCATACAGGATGGAAGTAGCAGACAGGAACAGCGAACAGAACACAGAAGAGAACGCAAGAAGAATCGCAGAAGGACTATCTGGTTTAATCCGCCATATAGCTGTAAATATTCCTCCGTCTACTGAACAAGCATTTTCCGAAGGGCAGCAAGCTTCACAAAATGTCCAACAAAAACACCGTCAAGATTCCATATAGCTGTATGAAGAATATGGCATCAATAATAAAATTTCATAACGCTCAGATCAACAAAAAGACCATCAAGAATAGGATAAAAAGTGCAATTGCCGTGAAAAAGACGCTTTGCCCCCTTCCTGGAAAAGGCTGGTCCAACTCTGTAGTAAGACAATTAACAGCAATGTTTGTAACATGTTAGGGCCGGTATTATCTGAAATAGGTCGGCCTGACCATTACACACTGGGCCATTGTATCTGTTTAGAGTTTTAATAGCTATGGGCCATAAAGATTCGCAGGCATGGATTCGCAGGCAACAAAGAAGTGACTTCGGATTTTGGGTTAAAGCATATTAGCACATTTTGAAGAGCGAACCAATTTTTTTCAAAAAAAATTGAGATTTGACACGGTTGCATTGGTAACTGGCTAATAAACAAGCTTTGAAGTCTCTCATTCAATGATGCCACATCAAGTTAAAGGTCTACGAAGTGCCGTAGAAACTAGAAAGGCGAGCAACAAAGCATTCATGCCACGCTAGGCCCAAGTATCCTGACACCAGTGCCAAGCATACGAACAAGAATGGACCAATGTTGACTGCTCTTCATAAGCTGTATGATTGTAAATGGAGGGTAGGGGGTACTTTATATAAAAAAAAATAAAAAAAAATTATTTTGCTGGTGCATTGGAAAAGGTGGAATGGCAGTACTTCGGTCGCCGCCACAGTTCTGTTTGAGTAAGTTTAGGGAGTAATGTTTTTAGCGGGCCAAAAGTAATTTAAATTATTGTGAAATAAACTTAATATAGTTTCCAGTTGGCATAATTTGTAAAGTTATACCGCACGAAAACCAATCGGCTCTTTTCAGAGCACCAAAAACTCCACATTAAGATTCTGTGAAAGTTTGTCACTCACAGTGTATGAGGTCAGTTTTACGGTTAATTCTAACCGGGTTTCACGGGTCATTAACACGTGACAGGGCAATACGATGTGCCCCGCGGTTAGCAAGTCAGCTAACCCCGGTTCAGGTACGAATTTTGGGCTTACATCTCCGGGAGGCAGTAGTAGCCATACCGAAGTATAGTATAAACAAATTTATGTGTCTATGCTATGAAAGACGAGCATGGGTAAGGGAGCAATCCACATCCTAGCAGTTGCAACTGATGAAGGACCGCATGGAGTCCAGAAACGCATCTTGCTAGCTGCATGCTCTACAACCTATAAGGACAGTGTGTTTTTAAAAGTTAGCATTTCGATTTTGGGTATTTCGTTTATATACGTGCTTTTAGGCATATATTTATTTTATGCTATTTGTTTTGTTCCAAAAGATGTTTTCTGGTTGTAAAACTTCGATATGGGTTCAATTGGCATACTGGTTGTTAATTATGAGTGACAGAAAGTTACCCCTCGTAAATATTCAACATTTTCAGAGCCCACCCGAACTTCAAAACAAAGGTCGATGGGGATAAGTACTGATTGTTGTGGGTCGAAGATAGGACTAATTCAAAGTTGGTGACAAGTAGCATGTCAGCACGTACTTTCCGTATTAACAATAAATGAAATCAAAGGTATGGTTGTATTTACCTAAGTAGATTATAAATTGTAACTCTCTAGTATGATGAGACGGCTATGCATGTTTGTAAACTTCCCATGTGTTTTTATTCTTAGGACCCAGGTAGGATCTAAATATGTAAAAATAAGAAGCGCAGTAGTTGTCTAAAGGGACACAATTCAGACTGGATGCAGGTCCCGTTCGGTACCCGTCGCCCACATTAAAATCTAATCATTGATAGTCTCTCGTTCAATGATGCCACATCAGTTAAAGTGTCTACGAAGTTCCGTAGAAATAGAAAGGCGAGCAACAACGCTTCATCGGCCAAGCTAGGCCCAAGACCCTGAACAGAGCAAGATACGACCAGAAATGACCAGTTGAACTGCCTCTTCATAAGGCTGTATGTTGGTAAATGGAGGGTAGGGGATTTATATCATTAACTCTTTTGCTGGCTGGCATTGGAAAAACTGAGCATGGGGGTCTTACTTCGGTCGCCGACACAGTTCCTGTTGGTAGTACGTTTAGCGTGGGAGTAATGTTTTTAGCGGCAAAAGGTATTTATATTATTGAAATAAATTAATATAGTTTCCAGTTGGCCTATATTGGTAAAGTTTACAGCACGAAAACCAAACGGCTCTTTTAGAGCCACAAAAAAATCCACAGTAAGATTCTGTGAAGTTGTCACTCATAGTGTATGAGTGTCATTTCTTACGGTTAAAATTTAACCAGGTCACGGGTCGTTAACACGGGACAGGGCAATACGATTTGCCCGCGTTAGCAAGTTAGTAATCGAGGCTAGGTGTAGGTACGGAATTTGGACTTGCATGTTAACTAACGGTTAGCAAGTTCGCAACCCAGTCTGCAGGTACGATTTTTGGGCTTACAGCTCCGGTAGGCAGTCGCCATACCGAAGTATAAACACAGTTATGTGTCTATGCTTATGAGACGAGCACTGGGTAAGGGAGCAGCCACACCCTAGCAGTGCAACTGATTGAAGGACCCGATATGGAGTCCAGAAACGCGCTATTGCTAGCTACTTGCACTTTATCAACATACTAAGACAGTGTGTTTTAAAGTTAGCATTTTCGAATTTGGGTATTTTGTTTTATCCACGTGGCCTTTCAGGCCATATTAATTGTATGTAATTTGTAGTGTCAAAAGGTTCTGGTTGGTAAATCTTCGATATGGGTTTAATTGGCATACTGTTGTTATGCTGTTAATTATGAGTGACGAATGGTACCCCACTCTAAATATTCAACTATTTTCAGAGCACCCGAACTTCAAACTAAGGTCGATGGGGATAAGAATGAATTTTGATCTAAGATAGGATTCTAATTCAAAGTGGTGTTGACAAGAAGCATGTCAACACGTACTTGCCGTATTTAACAATAATGAACCAAGGAATTTGAAAAGGGGGGGGGGGGGGGGCTTGTATTTTACATTATTTAGATAAAATTGTAATTCTCTAGTATGATGAGTACGGAGCAGGTTTGTAATTCCCAATATGTTTTTATTTCTGAACCAAGCTATAGGATCTAAATAGTTAAATAAAGAAGACGTAGTTTCGTCTCAATGGACAAAATTCAGACTGGAGGCAGGTTCCGTTCGTTACCCGTCGCCCACTCTAAAAATGAATGGTTAAGCTCGAAAATGTCTTGGTCTCACAAACGAAGGAGGAATTTTGTAATTAAAATAATATTATCGGGATCCCCGAAATAATTCAAACGGTGCTGGGAAACGGCCTTCCGAGTGAAATAACCCTGAAATAAGCGCCATGTCGTGTCTACGCTATCCATTAGTTGTTTATTGGTTCAGGCAAATCAAGTTAGAGGTTATTTTCTCGAGGTGGCACATTTTCATCTTGACGGACATAAACGTAGGATTTCCAGCTCTGGCCGAAGTCCATCTGGGGATCCAAATTCTAATACAAAATCGTTAATTAGATAAATACGCTTTTTAGGCATTCGTTCGCAGGTATAGTTTCTAGACACTCACCAACGTAACTGTGCCAAAATATTAAATTTTGAAAATTGGGCGCTCTCAAAAAATGTGCCATATGCGTTAACTGGTCTATACAAGGTTATAACAGAACTCAAAACAGAACCCAACAATACATTGCCCCAACAGGTGGTAGCCAAATATGTCGCACTGCCAAGTATGCTAAAGAAATTTAAACACATATGGCAACTTAAGAAGGAAGGGACATAATACAATATCCACTTGGGAAATCATCAGAAAATCCAACACTCACACCAGGAAATCTGGGATATGTAATCTGTGCTTGGATGAAAGATTTGAAATATTAAAATGCAAGAAGCGCTTTACATGAAAAGCGAATTGATCGCTACTTGTAGGCGTGAGAGTAATATCGGAAAATCTATTAGTCGTGTAAAGAAAAATAATGTGCGGTGTGGAGTGTTAGTAATAGATAATTCACCTGATGAACGCCTAGTGTGACACTCGGAGTAGCGAGTAGCTCCGTGTTGTGGTTATAATATTTCGTCGCGAATTGACATATAGCCAGTAACATAAGCACAAAAATAGGCAGTATTGTGCACTTTTTCCTAAAAACATGAAACTGGTAGCTTATACATATTGAGTCCCCGAACACTTTCTGATAAAGCAGGCGGTGCGGCCAAGCCTCTCATTATAGCACTCACTAAAATGTCAAAAGAAATCACAGCAAATGCGGTAACATAAACCAATTGGGGTTATTTGGTGTGGGTCGCTCATGGGTGTTACTGACCACATCGACCTCGTCCTGTTCGTAATTCATAAAAAAAAATCAGAAATAACGGTTTTGGAATAAGAAATATTCCTTGACAACAATCAAAAAATCAGAATTTTCGTCAAGATTCGCTTTTATGTGTTAAACCGATGACGACGTCTGAAATTTTTATTTCTTTGGCCGCCCTCCCCTGTGATAAAGTGCCAAAAATGTAGCGCCCCCTATTGGCCTACAGCTCCTCTACAGTGTGAGTCAATAAAAACCCTACATTCAGGAAAGATTTTTCTTCAAAGGTTAAACGTTATTTTTGCTTGAATGTTGCTTTGGTTGTTTAAACAGGCTATCAGCAGATTTTTATTTGGTGTCTTTAGGACTTTGGGTTCAGAAACTATGTCAATTTTGCAGAGAGACCTAAAAATTATGTTTGGCCGATTTTAGCCATATGATGCGGAGAGACTGACACCGACGTATACCAAAACATATTATAGCAAAGGCAATTCACACATGCAATTTCAGATGGTATCGATTTCTTCTCAACAAAAACATATCAGTTTGAATAAAACGGTCTATTGTGTAACATAATTATAAGTAAAATATCTTCATCAAATTAAATTACCATTGTTCAATCATAAAGAGTCAGTTATGGAAAATCACTCCATATCAATGTCTCAGTTCATGAACATAATGAAACTGCTCAGAGATTTTTGTTTTACATCTCTAGGGTAATTATTTTGCACAAATACATTATATACTCAGCATCCTTAAATTGCAAATGAACAAGCTGAGTTTTCTGAAATAACAATTGGAATTAAAACTTTAAAAAAATTAAATATCGCACTGTTTTTTCAAGCGGAATACAAGACCTTCTATGGTTTCACTTTGGCTCCCAAGTTTCGTTGTAGGTTAAAACCATGAAATCTTGCTGAACCAAAGTAAACTGTGGTCTTACACCAGCTATCTTGACTTTCTTATTTGGGAAATTGAAAATTTCCGGGATATTATTTTTATAATCCTTCAATTACTCTCCCACCTTCTATTGTTTAACAATACTTTGGTGTTCAGTGTTTTTACTCAAATAACTGCTGAAGATCACGTTACTCTATGCAAACGATGCATCTTTGTTTGGCTCAAAATCGGCCAAACAGGATTTTTACGTCTCTCAGCAAAATAGGCATAAATTCTTCCTCTAAAGTCCAAACGACACCAAATAAACGTTTTCTGAAATCCTGTTTATCCCTCTTTATAGCCAAAGCAAACATTTGAGCAAAAATAATCCTTAACTATTTTAATTATTTTTTATTCTGAATGTAGGGTTTTTATTGACTCACACTGTATAGCTTTACCTAATTATGAAATATTACTTTCAAGAGCTTAAATCCCATAATTCCACTATTTTTTGACCAAATAAGCTCCAGTAAGATTTGAAATGATGTATATGTATATAGCTATTGATTTATGTTAATTTCAATATGGCTGCCATCTTAGATTTCAAAATGGCCGCGATAGAATCCCATATTTAACCCTAACTTGAGTTAAGAATTATGAAAAACACTAATTTTAAGGACAATCCAATGCTGAGGAGTTCAGAAAATGCACTGCTGACATTGCAGAAGTAAACAGAAATTTTGAATTTCAAGATTGCATCTGATTTCAAAATTATTATTTGGAATTTACCCAATTATGAAATGTACCTCTTGAAGGGTTGGTGACCCAATTTCAACGCTTTGGTCAAATAAAGTCCAGCAAGATTCTAAGCACTCGTAATGTATCAGGACATTCATCTAGATCAATGACATTATTCGTACCATCTTAGATTTTAAAATGGCCACCACTGATTATTCATATTTAAACCTAACTTCACTAATGAATGATGAATCTCATATTGAAATGCTAACGAGCCTGTTTCGAAATGGAGAGGTGAAAAGGTGGTATTTGGTACTTGTTAAACTATGCGTTGTGTTGGAGAAATTCAGCACGGAATATTATGTGATGTTTCCATTTTGTTGTTTTTTTCATTGAGAGCTAACAAACCATCCGATTAGAAAATACGGGGCATATGTTCTGATATTGGAGTAGCATTCTTTATTTTGACTACCAAGACAAAGATACATTTTTGTTATAATGATTTTTAAACTTTGGTCTGAGGAGACAATCTCCTAGGATTTAGTATGTCTTAGTGCAAAAATAGTGACACAATCAATAATTATGTTGTTACATCACTGCCTTGTGAGTAGTAATTTGTGTTTAACACAAAGGTATTTATGTTACATTTTGTGAAATATCCTCATAAACATTTTTTAATTTGTATGAAATCTCCAAGCAATAGCACTTTTACTTTCTTTAGTCTGTTATGACGTCTCGTAGACGTCAAAGGTCAGAAATACCTTTCAAACACAAATATGAGCCTTGTGCACAAGTGATCTGAATTTTATAATATAAGAGATTTAATGATTTAGTTTGGTTCAAGAATTTGGTATGTCCAAAAACAATATTACATAATTAATATCACACACAAGTAGTTAAGATAGGATACTTATGAGTTCATTAGTGTCCTGTGTTGAAAGCGTTGCAGTTCAACGATGATATGTCCTCACAGCGAAGACTCCAAAATGACAGCGCATAAGTTCACATAAATATCCATGGTATGATCCATGCGAATCTTTCTGAGTCTTGAAGGTAATTTTGTCCAGCAGTTCAAGACGACGGGGTTTTCCCTCGACAACACTAATATTCTGCAATACAATCCAGGTATTCTACCACCATCAGTCTGTCGCTAATGTCCTCATATAGGACCACACACTGGAATCCCTTTTTGATTCCAAAACTGAAACTCTTCTGGCTAAAAAGACGA
>JAMKCH010030160.1:0-17131 GCA_023653785.1 Ophioderma brevispina
CATGTACACACAGATATCAAACCTAATAAGCGACGCTCGTGCCTCGATTCAGAAATATGAGGAACAAAATCCTGCTATTTGGCCAATCTCAGTAAGCCAATTCCACATGGTTAGGGAATAAACATGTGGCAACACGAATAGGCTTTCAAGTCATGAAAGACCTCTTTTGATAGATTTTGGGTTTTTTTATTGAAATTGGAGCACACTTAAGAACCAAATTTCTATTGAATGACCTATGGAGCTTCACCATTTATACTTTGATCAGGTCTAAGTAGGCAGAATTATTTAGTTTGTGTTGATTGAACATGTGAAAGTATAAATTTCCTCTTAAACGCAGGCACAAACAGGCACGAACATCATTTCTGTTGTGGCTACACTAGTCTCCCATACGATTAACATGGTAAGGAGCTTGCCTTAGATTTAGTACTAATCAGTGTAGCCTAAAGATGACTGTAGCTATTATTCAGGGAGAAGGGGTCCCAACGTTCCCTACAGTTAAAATTGGTTGACCTTCTCATCCAAACCCATTTTACTTCCTAAAGCTTATCCCCACTAAATTTGAGGTTCCTCCTTGTTAATGAAACAATCTTTCTTAACACTTCAATTGAAGAATCTGGCACCTAATCGTGCGATGGCTCCAACTCTCCTTTCTACTTGCATGGGGAACATCAACTATTCCCCTCCAGATGGAAGACTTCAAAGGTCACTGCAATCCTAGCCCAGATACACCAGCAATGACCCGCAAAGTTACAGACCTATCTCGCTACTATCTCACAATCTAAGCTGCTTGAGACTCTGATACTCGCAGGATCAATGATACGGTCGAGGCACCCCCCTTACCCGCACCCAAGCTGGATTCGAAGAGGTAAATCAACAACTGACCAGATAGCAAGACTAGTTAATGCCATCGAGACAGCCTTCCAGAAGAAGCAGAAATTTGGAGCAGTCTTCATTGACCTAACTGCGTTCGTACGATACAGTCTGGCACCGATGCCTCTACCTCAGCTACTCAAATCTCCCTGATGTCAAGCTGTCCAGCTTCATAATGCCGCTCATCCAAGACAGATCTTTCGTCCTGGAGACATTCAAATGGGCAACGCAGTAAAAAGCCGCAACTTCGAATGGTGTCCCACAAGTTCTGTCCTGGCACCAGTCCTCTTCAACATCTACGTCTCCAGATATGCCAAAGGGAGATTGTTCGCAGTACTCCTACGCAGACGACACGGCACTTGAATAGCTGCTGACTTCTTTGAGTCCTTAGAAACAGTGCTGCAGAAAGACTTAATCACTGAGCCAATTCCTTCCACCGATGGCACTTGCAACTCAGGCAAACCCAAGACCGTCGCCTCTGTTTTCCCACCTGGCAAATCGCTGCGCAAAAAGAGAACAACATCACTCTAGATGGAGAAAAACTGTCCACGACCCACACCGAAGTACCTGTGCGTCACAATGGACCGCAACCTTACTTTCAATCAACACACCAGGCAGTCGCTGCCAAGACGCAGTCTCGTGTCAACCTCCTCAGAGGGCTGCATGACCTGGATGGGGTGCATCCTTTGACACCTTACATACATCAACTGTTTTTGCCTTGGCATACTCCAATGCTGAATACGCTGGCCCATATGGAGTCACAGCGTACATTCACAGATTGATGTCGTTCTGATGATGCAATGGGACGTGTTAGTGGTTGCCTTTTGGCAACGCCTGTAGAATCCCTCCCAATTCTGTCTGGCATGCTCCTGCAAATCTTCGGAGGAACCTTCAGACGACCAAGCTCGCCAAGAAATGTGATGAACCTGGTAGTCTAATCCCACCACCAACACCCTTTGAGGATCGAGAACCACGGAATCACTTGCTACCCAATCCTTGACACTGCGGTCGCAGTATCCCTATCGATCATCTTGTATCAATGACAGATGGTTTGATCAATGGTCATCCTCTACTTTGAACCTAAAAGCGTTTGTGACACCATCTAGCAAGCCCAAAGGTCTGTGATCTTGATAGGAAGCCTTGGTCAACCTCAACAACTCGAACTGGCGTTGGTCCGTACAAAGAACTATCCTTCACAAGATCGGAGTAACCATCCAAAACGCGATTTGTGGAGAGCCACAACCATTAGCCACATCATCTATAGACCTGGTGGGTTTACAAGTCCCCAATATAATTCCAGGCCTTATCACTGATGATAACTTATTCCAGCCTGGTTAAAACTATCGTCCCTGTGATTTTTGGACTTGCACGAACGAACGAACTTGAAATGAAGAGCTCAAAAATACTTCAGAAGCTGTATTTTTTTTACAAATTCTAAAAGTTCCTGTTGAGACCATTTTCACTTCAATGATCCCCCATCTGACTTTGTTACTAAGACATTGATCCACAACTGTTTCAAAATCACCTCCCCTTTCAAACGTAACAAGTAGGACTCTGTTATATGCGGTGCGTAAAATGTGTCCACCCCCAACTTTGCAATCGGTCCTCGTAGACCATTCACTCAAGATCAGTGTCACCAACTTAACTTTGGGTGAATTTGACTTGCAATTACTACCATAGTCAACTTAATATTGTTTACCAAGGTCACACCGACCCAAAAAACTTCCTCACCCCGATTTACACCCCAGAAGATCACTTTATTAACTCATTGGCAGGACAATAGAAAGTACCACATGGGAAGTCTGATTTTAAAGGGCATTTATGATCTACAGCCTTGTCCCCCTCTCACCTTAAAAAAGGACCGTTGGCCCGAGTTTCGTAGGTGTGCCTAAGTTTTTACTTTCCAATTTGATCTTCCCTTGAAGAAATCGCAAATTTGTATTTCTGGGGTCGTAACGGGACAGAATTACAACACGGTGGCCTATGGTTCACTTGTGATACAAACATTTGCTCATAACATCTATGATCTTATCACGCGGAACCATAAAAAAATTACGGTGCTTGAGCCTCAAAGTACACCTTTAAGTATTTATCAGTAGTCATTTATCTTGGGCAATAACTTGTGCCCCCGTACACACTGAAAATTTAGAGAAAAAGCTATTATTTTTGGGCACCGGTATATTTTTTTTTTTTTCTGGTCTTTATACGACGAATTGAACGCCAAGGTCGATACCATTATTTTTAAGATTGAAGAAGAGGCCGGAGGCCGAGTTCTTTCCATGCAAAATAATGGTGTCGCCGGGTTCAATTCGTCGTAAAGAGAGTAACCGGTTTCCCACAATGCATACCTTTATTCTCAATTCTTAACAAGCTTTATCATTTAAGGTCATCTTTATCCAAATTTCGCGATGCTTTACGGGCTTAAATACAACAAGAAAGTACTGCTACCACCCAGTGACAAAATCAACAACGCGTTGAACGCAACGATCAACGCAACGAGACTCAACGTTGCAGGCGCGCGCGACGTAGACAAACGCTATCACCGAGCGCTTCACGAAAAATAACTCAACGCAGCTGTACTAGCCTGGGTCAATAAACGAATGGAACCCGGCATGCACCAATGAAAATTGCTTACAATTTCACAGCTGTTAAGAATGCTTATTTCGAACAAGATTAGTTACTCTAGACTTAGTAATAAAGAGTGCTTACACACTCTCCTTAACGGCGAACGAAGATTTTGAAACACACAAATATTTGATGTCATACTAGTATTTGTCATAGATAGACCCCTCATAGATATCTTACTGTGTTAGGGTCAGAAATTCTATAAGAAGAAAAAAGGTGATTTGATTTGCTGATATTTCAATGTAAACCATAGGCTGAATTTTGTATTGCTCCTAGACAATAGAAATTTCACAATTTTTGAAAAAAACATTCATCAGCTCATCCCTTTAGATGGGGATAGTTTTTGATAGAAGCTTAACATCATGGCAAAAATCAGTACTTTTCGATTTTTTAAGGGACACCTTATGTCAAATCTCTCGTTGCACTTTAATTAAGATACAATTGCGTCCCCATAGTGAAACTACAAAGATTGAAACAGTGTGCCTACTGGAAATATGGCCTTGGTCATGTAAACCAATACCATCACCTCTTATTCTACGAATGGTGCGTACAACTAAGTAAAATCTCTTAATCAAAGTACTAATTACCCTTAATGAAAGACACTGATTTGCTTTGTTGAATCAAGCAAAATTATCTTCGTTGAAATAAGGGAAGACAACATCACTATAACTTGTCAATTTTTTAATCTTCGTTAAGGGGCGCTTATTTGAATTAAGAGATTTTGATAGTTTGTACGGGGTCTATGTGTTTGAGTTGAACATCAAATTTGTAATCAAAGTATACAACAATTATATTTATGACCCTGGCCCTCAAAATCAGATATTTGGCCTCCACTTGTATCCTCATCACTTTGACTTCCACTGCTTTTTGGTCCCTTTTAATATACACAACCAAACCCAGTAGAACTGTACTCATGTGTGTACTACAAGTTACGTTCAATTATGGAAGTATTAACTCAAGTGCCCAACGATATAGTACTCAACCACCACCCCACACACAAACCACACACATTCACTGGTATCACATAGATTTTTCCAATAAAATCGGATGACGTTACACAACCCTCCTAATAAAGACTTCAGAAAATTAGCAGAATTGCGACCATTTTAAAGAACAGAGAATGAATCAGGATGTACACTGTACATTCTAGTGATTGATTCACATTTATTTTACCTAGTACCTAATACACTTGCAAATTTACGACAAACATGTGTTACTGTACTACCCTGCCAAGGCAGTTTTCATTGAGCCACCACAGGCTTGACTATGCTTTAGTGTGCACTTGTTCTTAAAGTTCCCAAGGGCGCAATGGGAAATTACGCAATTTGGGATCACTAAAATCAATGTTTGTCCAAAACTTCGTGAGAGGGCGCCATTTTGGGGAGTCATGAGTCCCTTTTGATTCACTCCCGGCAATTCCTGAGGCGGTACTACCCCACAGGCAGGTCTCGCTGTTGCTACGAACCCGAAGATTAAATCCAATCTGGTTCGAAAATTAGTCTCCTCACAGGCAACTTCTGCATTGGGGGTGTTCTCACTGCAATTGAGATAAATGAACATTTTTTTTACATGGCCGGCAAATCATCACCTCAAAGGAATGCCAGAATAACATAACTCGGGGAGTATACGAAGCACGTTGTTACACAGCAAAGATATACGTTGTTGTACAGTGACCCGTCACAACACTGTTGGCTCCTTGCAATTCCTTACCACCTATTTTTCCACTTTGTTTAACACAGATTAAAATGACGATAATGCGTTTTTGTTTTGTTATCGTAAATGTCCATCAATAATTTTATTAGTAAGCTTTACGCCAAACCAATCTCCACTTCCTATTAGTTGCTGGCTAAGTCGTAAACGTGGACATGTAGTCTGAAGAACATTTTGGTTAAGTATGAAAATTACTTCAGCAGTCATTTCCTAGATGCCTCTCCTATCCCATCTCCATTTTGCACTTCAAAAAAAAAAAATTTGTGCCAGAATATATTTTCAAAAAAGTGACCAATGTAATTCAAATCTTTCAATTTTCCTCTGAAAAAATATTCTAGGCAAAATACTGAATTTACTGATGATATCCATCAAATTGTTCAATAAATTGTAATTATTCCAATATGTGCTTTTTTGACATAGTTTGCAGTGCTCACTACTGTTTGTGAAACAAACGTCTCTTCCGTGACAACCGGGAGGTGTGCTAGTGACACACGGGTCCTGCCTGCTAGTACGGAGGCAAGCTCACACCTTCCCCGCATGCATTTCGGCGTGCACAGGCTTGTCCTACTAACACACAAAAGTGCCCCTCTGCCCTATGTAAAATCATCGTCGTCCGACAGAATTGCGCAGGAACAAACTTGTCCCAGATTTTTGCCCAAAATCACAAGAAACACAAGAAAAATGCCATGCCTGAACATGCCCGGGCATGTGTCAAACGGAACAGAATTGTGGGGAAAAAAACGGGAAAAGTTTAGATCTATCCAAGATGGGTAGTCCCTTGTCTCTGTGAGAGAAATGCAAGGGAGTTTGTGCCTAGATGAATGAATGGAGTTGATAAGTAGCTGTGTACAGCAAACCCTTTTTACCTGGCCTGTGACAAACGGTTATAGTAATGACAACAGCAAATTTACCTTTCCACTAAAAGATTCACGCTTATTTGTAGCGCCCATGCTGGAGTTGTGACAATGAAGCGATTTGCGTGAAGAACAATTTGGATGGTTAGTAACAATGTGATCCCTGAAATTCTGGTCACACATTTCTTAAGCGATTTACCCAAATCTACTTTTACACATATATGTACAAAATTATTAGGGCTGGTTAGCGTGATAATTGGGATAAATTTGCTTGTGTCAGGCTTGGGCTGAAACCTCCCAGGAAGCCCAGTATTTTTTCATGCAGAACACAGGTTTTGCATGGAGATGTTATTGCCAGGTTGTGAATACGAGGTTTAAGTATTGACAGTATTTCTGGAAGATTAAGACTCAGATGTGTGACTTTCCACTAAGACCTATGGGCAGGCAGAATGTGTCAAATGCCCCTTAAAACAAACAGCAAATTAAGAGACTGCTGCCGATTAAGCAACAATACTCCAACAATATTCAAATGGCAAATTTTCCTATAAGCCCACAATATTATATTACTCATAAGTCACATCTATTTATACTCTTTTTTTTTTTTTGCCAAAGGAGAGGAAAAGTTGTCGTAAATGAATGCATGATTAAAAAATCTTGCTTTTTCACTATTTCTTTTTTTTTTTAATATTTTATCTTTTTTAATTTATTTATTTATTCCTTTGCACTGAACTCAACTTGTTTTTTTTTTTACTTGATTTGAATTTTTAGGCTCACCTTATTTCTCCAAATCGACGAGGATGAATTTTTAATCTTTCCTTGAAGATTTGTTTTTACTCTGCTTTAATATTTATTTCCACTGATATCAGCACCTGGCATTACATTCCATTTAAGGATAAGTTGGTTTCAGAGGTAACAAATCGAACATTTGGTTTATATTTTTAAAAAATAAACAAAGGCACAATCAACATACATGCTATAATATGGCAAAACAATAATGATTTTAACAGATTTTCATATTCTTGGTGCAGTTTCTCCAAATCCGCCATGCAACAGGTTGTTTGTTCTAATTCTATCTTCTAAAGCATGAGTAGGGTATAATGAATACTGAATCTCATCTTTAAAAGCATGAGCAAACTGAATATTAGAAGTAAGATGAAACAGTCAAAGGACAATTTTTTGTTGCCCTTGATCACTGACCATCTGTTTAGAAAACACTTCAACCTCAGCCCGCACATACAGACACACTGTAGGCTTAAATTTAGCATCTGAATAATGAAATCTTTCAAATTCATCCTCTAAGTAACAAAACTGATCAGTTTAATCATCACAGAATTATATTAATCACTTGGTTTTGGAGTGCAGTCTATATAAATATATGTATGCCATTCCAGCACTGCCGTTCACAATTTGGCCCCCATCCCCGCATTTTGTTAATCAGCTATCGTAGATCCAATGTAACAATGCTAAAACCTTTCAATTTGGGTTTTTTAATCTTTAACCCAGATCAAAAGGTCACAACGAGGTCATCAGAACTAATTTAATCTGAGGCAAACGTATTTAAGCATGTTTCAAAACCGTAGTTTCCAATTACAAATAATTAACATCAGTTTGCTCAAAATAGCGTTGCCAAATCCCCGATTTTAACCTCGAAACCTCTGACAACTTATTTCTAAGGCTACTATAGTAATGTAAAATCATAGCACAATATTTGTGCATAGGCTATCAACAAACATGGGACGCATTAATCACGCTAGCATGATGAACAAAGTTATCTGTGCTAGCATTAAGTGGTAGCTGATGATTGCTTGTAATCATTTGGAAAACTTTTAAACCCTGACCCAATCATTCCACAGTCAAACTAAGAGTTCAGGCAAATATTTTCACATTATCGTTTACTAAACTCTACTCCATTTCCCCTACCTCTGTCAGTGAGTCAGTTGCGCCATTTTGCTGGTCGCATAGTAAACCACGCGGGCTTGGCTTAAAGCAACATCATTTTACCAGCACACACAAACACGGCAATCTCGACGCGTGCTAAAAAGCTGTGTCGACTTATGACATCACTGCACGAGGTGGACTCTAGATTCCATCGCCATTTAGGACTTGGGTAAGTGTCAAAGATCATCGAACCTTGTTCATTATTTCAAATAGGTAGGATCAGGTTTAATATATATAACATTGATTGTAAATCAACTTTACTTAAAGAGCCGACTCGGATTCCCGATGAGGGTGCACTCTTTTTTTGTAAATTGTGACTTTTGTATCAATGAATAATGCTTGTCCATATACTCTCCTGTGTGAAATAACTTGTCTCAAATCGAGTCCTTCTATAGAAAATCACAACTTGTTATAAAATTCTGGTCCGGAATTTTGTTATAGCACAATGGTATCCGAGATGGCAGGTGCATAAATGTTTACTGCATGAAAACGGAAAAATCTGATCATCTCTAACTTTGGAATACGCATTTTTGGGTGACTATCTTTAGTTCTAGATGACTTTTGTATTACTGCACAAAAATTATTATATTTTGAAATATCTGAGTCAGCCTTAACAGAACTGGCCTTAGAGGCAAGTAGTAATAACAATTAGAACTTCACCTGTAACTTAATCTTGATAGCTAACTTAATCTTGATCCCTTCCTCTTCAAAACTTTTTTGTCAAAAGCAGGCGGTGGCGGCCAAGCTTCAATCATAGCGCAAAACTGCCGACCGAATCATTGGACGAGCCTGAACATGACCGGAATTTGAAGTCACTGTGCGCGTTTTATAAATAGATCAGTGAGTGTCGAGTGGACTTCCGTACGGAGCCGCCACCGATCTAAATTGCCTTGCTTAGTCGGTGGTGCATAATTGTGCTGTGCTGCAAAACTATCATCAATCGTTTTTAAAGACCCGACATGAGAGGATTGCTACATGCAGATCAACGATTCATTCCACGGTGGTGCATGGACTACACCTGGTACCGCCGGGCCCTGGTACATGTTCCGCCGTCTATAAATAGCGGTTGACCCGGCGATTGAACGCGAGGTCAAACAAGCCCTCTTTCAAATGGATCCCGTTTGTACCGTCATTCATACCAAATAATACTTACACCTGGAGTTGATTCTTCAACTCCAACGGATCTTGAGTGGAAAAATATTGATATTAAACATATTTTGTCGACTTTAGAAATTTGTCAAGTTTTCGTTATTACGTGCTAAACCTATTGAAGGCAAAAACGACGCTATCCTTGCCGGCCCCCCCTGGGTCAAAAGAATAGTCCCCGATATAGGCCTTTGACGTAAATTGATGCTCCCCTCTTATTTTGTTCACAACCAAATTTGCAGGTAACCCTGATGGCCTTTTCTTGGCCTCTACTGCAAAACAGGAATCTCCAGCACCTGACATGTTACTGATTTAGAGCCCGATTCTCCACAAATCTTGGCATTCTATACTAAATTCCTCGCAAACTTGCGATACATGATAGACACCATTCATCTTTTTGTATGAAATGTGCACAATACCCGGGAAGCACGACATTCTCTGGTTCATGTCACCTCAAATGAAATGCTCATTTCGGTATTTTGGGGGGGGGGGGTATCACATAGATGTCGGCACTTTTATTGTGGTATACAATTACTCGTCTTCTTTTGGCCTTTCATACACATGATTTAATTAAACATTTGATACCATTTCCCAATTGATTTTTTTTTTTTTTACTTTTAATTACCCATTTTCAAAGGTAATTACAAAAAACATAAAAAGTTAAAAAATTGAATTGCCCACAAAACAAAAATTAACTAGCTCTTCTAGATTAACTGATCAACGGTTTCCTCTGCCGATCCATCATTTTTTTTAGTATCAGCTGATCCACCAATCTGCTCCGATGATTTGTCCCATATTAAAGATTGCCGAACCCTAGTGAGTACTATAGGAATTGCACTGTGGGTCCAATTTTCCAACTTGGAATTGGCAATGATTATGATTAATAAATATATCTACAGGGTAGTGGTCCCCCTTCTACTATTTCCAATGAAGGAACTTGTGTTGTTTTTCTCACTTAAAAAACTGGTGGGGAAAACATTATACTTTGTCCTTTCATTTCTATAGCATCTCTGCGATTTTTCGGCAGCCTTCTGACATTTTCGCCTATGCCAATTTTTTGGCGATGTTTGCAAAATCGGCCGCTGATCCAATTTTCGATACAAAAATTAGTTAATCTCTAAAAATTACTTCCAATTTTACACTTCTCAATAACCAATCTGTATTGGTGACTGAAACAAACTAAATGCACAACAAAAATCATTCAAGGAGCCTTCCACACCTGTGTACATCCTTATTTCCCCTTTTATAAAACTTTTATCCCAGCAATAGTTTGTGTTTCTCCTCACTTAATAGTATGTACCAGGACAAACACCACATTTCATATGTCACATTACGTATATATTTTGTATGTAGGCCAACAGACAATAGAGCCTTTCAATCAACAGGCAGGGGCTCTTGCCAGGGGTTACCCCTGGTTGTTTTCCGAAGGGATCTACTACAAAGCCTCACTAACAGCTCTTCCATGATCCAGAGAGACTTCCCTCCATGCAGAGATTTTGCATTTGGTTGGAATATAAACAGAGGTTTAGTACTAGTTTTGCACTAACAAATAAACTTGTACATGTTCCAAAGTACAAATCAGGCAATTACAATTTTACATTTGGGTCATAGTACCACGTTAAGTTCTTATTTTTTTAGGGGCGTTACACAACCGTCACTGTCCATGTGCATTCATAATGAACTGTGAACATGTATTAAAATATTCAGGAGTTAATTTATGGTTTTCATTGTGGAATGAACATTTTAAAGACCAATATGCTCCTTTCCGAGCTTTGACCCTTGGGAGCAAGTGAATCTCACCAACAAACCAGTTGAAATAATTTATTAAGATCTTTGTGGTCGCATTTCTGTGATGTGCATGGTTTGGTAACTGTACAATGTACAAGTTTACACATGCCCTGTGAGACTAGTTGAAACCTACTGCTCCTTGGGTTTTGGGGTATTTGTCTTTAGCACAGACCCCAAGTAGATTGTCCAAACTCTCCATGTTCATGAATAGAAATATGGGAACTCTGCCAATAGCAATCCGACATGTTTAGAACATAGCAGCCCAAGGAGTTCATATTACAAAAGCCACTACGGTCCTTGTACATCAGGCATGGAATCAACTGAAACACTACATGTGCATTTGACACTTCGATGATCTAGAGTCGGAATGGGAGCCCGAAATGTTTTCATTCATCCTCTCTAATAATAGAAGGGGGCAAGTTAAAACGGAGAATTCAAGGGGAGGGGATTCCAATACACCATACACCACAATTCTGGCTTAAAAACCGTCCTGTGAAATGGGGGTGGGCTACAGAGGGAAGGATTTATTACAGTACAGAAAAGTACCCATCATCCAATCAAAAATATGTACCCCTACAGGCTACATGATGTTCAACTTCCCTGGCATCTTGTACTGTTGTAGGCTCATAGCCATTCATCTCATTTGATTGACTCATAGATGGGCAATATGCCAGGTACATTTGATGACCACTATTTACGGACCAAAATTGCTGAAAATGCTCCCCAAAAGCCCAAGGCACATCATACTGCTTCCATCACAGTGCACATTGTCCCTGTTGTCAAACCATGCAAGTTCAGTGTATGGGTTGCACAATAAACTGTTTTTCTACCAGTTTGTTTTGAGAGTTACCCTGTGATCTTCAGGTTATATACAAACCCATGGCGATAAATAACATACGCCTAGTTCAAGGGTCTCAACTCTAGTCCGCGGGTTCAAACACATGCTCGCGAGGCAATGGCACTTTATTCTCTTACCTGAGTGTAGGTTTTGGGCTGACCCACAGGCCACCACTTGAGAACCCCCGACCGAGTTAATTGAGATGTCTAGTTCCAGTAGAGTCCAAAATTCCGGACATGGGCTAATGCAACTCTTAGATGGTTTGGACATTAAGGCGTTGCTTTAGTGGGGATGATCCGTATCACAGTGACACCCTTTTTGAGTTTTATCACACACGCATGGTTTGGGAACTTGGGTACACATAAGACCTGCATCTCAAACCATCTCTGACCCAACCTTTAAGAATCTCTTTGGAACCTACCAAGAGGGAGTTATTACCCTATTTAACCTGCATGTTGTTTCTGTCAAGAAATTCTACTTGCTTGTTTCTGAATACATACAATGACTTTTCAACCATTTTGCTCACTTTGTCTTGGCAGAAAGCAAGTAATTGCTGATTTTAAAGAATTACATCCCCAATATAATTGCTTCAACAGACCAGCAATAACTTGCAACAGGGCCTACTTGTGTCAGCTCGACTCCCATGATGTCAGAATTTGGTGTAGTTGAACTTGGACAGTTGAAGAGTTTCCATTTCATTACAAATGTTCACTGATACATAGGGACTTACTCTGGGGAGTCCTTAGTACCAAATGATGCCTGAATAGGTATTATTTTCACAACAGCCTCCTTGGTATTATTGAAATTGTGGGCTCAACTTTTGTGAAATGGGACTTCAAAATTTTTAGGAGAATATATAGGTTGCAAAAGAATGATCCAAGATTATATTAGCTGATCTCCGAGAAGACCTCTAATATTGTTACTCAACCTAAAGACTTTGGAACCTTTGTGCAGCCATCATACAATTGAATCCAGAATGCCTCCTATACATGAGCAGTACACAGTAACCAAGTCAGGCAAAGATTGCTAGTGATGGGCCGATCCAGGATTGATCTGGAATTCCCAATCCCCGATCAAATTCTATAATCGGCCGATCAAATTATTCTTTAATTGGCTGATCAGATCCCGATCCAAAACTTTCAACATGACCAGTTGAGGCAAACAGACTGCTCAGGCAACAATCATGAATCGTAACTTTCCTGCTAGCACTGCAGCATATTGAATGAATGTAACGTTGACATATTGCATATTACCATTGCAAGTTGCTTGCAATTCTGTTGGTGTGTTTATTATCGTCGTGTACTGTAGACTATGCGATATTTAATAAATAGTGTTTTCCTTGCAGTAACTTTTCTATGTATGATGAATTGATACTAAAGTTTGAACTTTCAATCATGTGATTTTCATGCATTAACCAGTACTCTGGTATATAGGCACAGAAAGCTTAAAACATATTTGCATACAGCATTGGAAACATTGGTCTTATTTATTGTGAAAGATTCCCCATATCCAATATCATGCTTAAAATATGAGGCATGACGACAATTGTCCAAAGGGGAGAAAAGATATACGTAGGTAGGGCCTATAAAATTCACAGCTATTCCCTTGCATAGTACAAAACAGAATAGTGCAATAAATGGCAGTAGTTTCAAATTGATAATTAGCGCATGCTACGGTCAGTGAAAAATGGTGTAGAAACTTGTGAAATGCATGTACTTCACAAGGCGGACACGTTGGATACTTATTCCCCCATACTCTTCAGTTCTTTTGCAAACACCAAGTTATTGTACGGCCACCCGGACCTGGGGTCCTTTTACCCCATTGATCCTTCAACTCTTTCATTTTGCCGATCCCGATCAGGGGTAGAATTTTGGTGTTGTGTACGCGAACGGTATGTTCCCGAAAAATTTTTGCGGGAATATAATTTGCTACTGTGTTAGGTTCTTAAGTTTCGAGAATCATTGATTCACGCAAATCAATTACGAGAATCTTGGTGAGACGATTCTCTGCCGAAATCTAGTCATGCCAATCAGTAAGCTAAGGTACAATATCGGAAAATCGTGTCGATTGATCAAAGCCAATCATTGATTGCGCAGTGTGGTCATACCGCGTATGGTACAAATGTACACAAATATTACAACTTGTTGCAGTTATTTATATTTTTCAAAACAGGATTTAAGTTTTTGATTTTAAAGCAGTAATATACTCCACCTATCCAGTCTGAGAGTACGGAGTATGAAAAAATTCACCTAGACGCTGTTAGTCATGGTGTCAAAGTGCGAAGGGAATGATGAAGCCACCGCAGTAATAGATATCTCCGAGTTAAAAAAAGTAGAGTTTTATCAATCATACTATAATTAGGCTAATGGTAGATGCATGTATGTATGTATGTGTGATATGTACTGTTCGCAAAAGGCTCCGCCAGTTTCGATCCATATTGCGCCGCCATAATCACGTGAAAGGTGCGTGAGGATACGGATGGGTTAGCGCAAATATTAGAAAATAGGAACTATAGAGGCCTAAGCTACGGATTGCTACAAATACGATTAATAAAAAAAAAAACTACGGTGATGTTGTCGACGGGGGGGGGGGGGCATCTCATGGCGAAACTTTATAGGAGTTTGAGGGAGTTGAGAAAATATGTGGAAACAGGATCACTTAACCCCCACGGGGAGTAAAGCCTTACTTTTGATTAAAAAAGTACACGGAAACTTATACGGGATAAATATTGAAGTTTTATTAATACATAAAAAAAGGGAAAAAATAAAAGATACGAAAGTTATACGTATTAAATATGCAGTTGACGTTTCTTTATAGAATTGGTAACTATTATGAGCTATAGGATATGATAGGTACGTATTGAGGTATTGAAAGTGGAAAAATACAAAATTTGCGACTCGGGGAGTCCTAAAGCTCAGGGATACGGGTTTGGTGCAGGGGTCTCGCCATGGATAGTGTGTCACACTTCTTCAGTGAATCGCTTCAAGTTCAGTGATCGCTCCTGTTCACTCAACTAGCGGGAGCCCGCGCCAAGCGCGGGCCTCCCGCTAGTGTAGAAGAATCCAAGCATTTGTGGCTTAATTGGGAGACAGTATGGCCTACAGGAGAGGATACATTGCAATATTTTCTTATCAAAAGGCAGAGGTGGCCATGAAATGCTTCCATGTTTCACAATTAAAGGGGCATTTCGTGAACAACAGCCTCGTCCCCCCGACTTACCTAAAGATGTTGAGATTTTTATATCATCTGAACCGTTAGCCTTAGTAATCCACGTGTGCCCAATCTTACGTGCAAAATTCGGTCACATCTGTAAGAAAATTCGCAATTTTGTATGTTCTGTCCGTAAAACGGACAGAAATTACAGCCCACGTAGCTATGGGACCGTGGGAAACGAGCAATTGATGCATTAACACAAAAACCGCAAGATCGGTATGGCTCACATTGTGGGAATAAGCTTTTCTCAAGGATATCTCGTGATCAATGAATACAAACAGAAGGTGCTAAAATCACGAAATGCAACTTTAAAGGTCCACCTCTAGGGCTCCCCCCCTGAAAATTTAGTTACCTAGACAAATTTTTGCGGTATGGACACTGTTGACTTAATAACCACAAAACAATGCCTGAACATATCCTACGGGCAGGTCATTATTTTGCGAGCACTTGACAACAAACAACACATACCAAAAACTTGTAGTACTCTCCCTGATATACCACAAATTATTACAGATTTTTGATTGCCGGTCCCAAAGTAACAAAGTACCACAGAATGTATTGTGTTATTTTGTGGTCTAAAGCTTTGTGAAAAGGTTTTACGGAATACGATACACCAAATCTCACTCTTGAGTAATTTTTTGAGCTGGTGGATTGGTGCATTACATGGGAATGGTCCCATTAAAGTTTTCATCTTGATTAAATGGCCTTGACCCCAATACCACATCTGTAAAAAGAATGGCAAGCAATACCAACAGAAGTCCAACATGCAAGAATCTCCTATTTATTAATATTAAGGATGCTCACCATGCAGAATCACTTGCTAACCTTTTATCAGACACTGTTAAATAGCTCAATGTAATGTACAAATAGTTTTGGAATGTGCAAGTTCAACAATTCTGACAGCATTTTACAACTTGTTTTTACTTTAAATCAATTTATATTGCAGTTATTTTAGTCTGATGTGCTTCAAGTAAGCTGCAAGAGATGTGTGAGCACAGTGCTGGCACCACTATTCAAAACAAACACAAAACTTTCAGTTTTATAACATACTTTTCTACCAGTGAATGCCTACCAAATCACACTGCTCAGGGACAAAAACACACTCGCCTTTCTGCCAAGCAGGCAACGGTAAACATGACCCGACAGAGGTCGCGACCCACTTTTACTATCCGACCTTCTACATCTAGGTCGTATTTCCAAATTTGGAATTTCCACTCCTCCACAATGCACCTCGATCACTGCCTACTAAGTTGTGTGTGTGACAAACAAAGCAGTGTGTGAGCATGCTGTACAATGTTACCCAGCACACAAAGACCCAGAGAAAGAAACCCTAGGCCCACCTCATGCTCTCTTTGAATGATGCCAAACTTATTTCTTCCCCTCACATTGGTTAATACACAATAGTGAGATCACATACAGTTTCAATGCATGTTGTTGCCTGTCTAATGCCATACGCTGGCTATGCGTATAATGTGTGTGCACTAGGCCCGGCATTGTGGCAGCACAATACAGTGCCTTGCTTTGCCTCACAACTGCCCAAGCATTCCTGGCACAGCTCTGGGGTTCCTATACACTAAAAAAAAAACATCAATTTGACATGTTTGACCCAATGCACACATGGATTACATCCCTTTATTTCCACAAAATAATTTTGCTATTCATCTACCTCCATACTAAACATTTCACAACATAAACAGGCGTAAATAATAAGTAGATACTTTGCTACCATTCCTCCAACCACCGCAAGCAGTCAGTCTCTCAAACCTGTCCTCTCGATACTTATCTGGGAGAAAAAAAGCCTTGCAGTGAAAACCAAAATCTTGGACAATTACACTATTTTTAACATTGTATTGTTCTCATTTCTATTGTACAATGTATCCCAAAAAGAAAACAATGTACAAATCCCTCCATCTGGTTGGGTTTTCTGTGGGTCTGATATACCCTGGCGGCCAGCTTGCCACCAAATATAGGCCAAGAAAGTGCCAAACCCCTGTAGTCTTATCATACTGCCAATGATGCGGTTTCCTGCTGGTTTCTTTGTCTGTTAAAGTTCTGTTCTCTTTCTACTCAGTGACCTGATATTTATTTCATTCCAGGGGTGTTTTTTTCAGTATCTGCTCTGGTGACTGCACCCCATACATTACACACA
>JAMKCH010030161.1:0-16902 GCA_023653785.1 Ophioderma brevispina
AACAAGGATATTGTAATTATTGCTGGCTTTCATCATTTTAAGAGAAAAGGAGGTGAAAAATTTTGCTCCATCCACACCCAATGAGAATTTCATTGACATTGATTTCTTATGGCAGTGTGTGGTACCCTTATAAGAAGAATATGGATACCTTTTGTGACTAAATGTTAATCCATCCATTTATTGAAGAAATAAATTTTGATTACTGTTAAAAATACAAAATTTAATTCCCCGCTTATGATACATAATTTCACCGCTAATGACATACTGGTGCGTAAAATGCACAATAAAGGGAAATTTGCACTCCTTGAATTTTTATATGAATTTCGCCCAACTCGATGAGTGAGTAGTAAAGACGTGTGAAAATAAAAAAACAGCCAGTTACAGAGAACACAGTGATAAATTGACAAAATACATCGAGTTGGGCAGGCACAACTAATTGTCCACATTTGTTAGATTTTACTTGCATGGAATGAGTTTGGCATTCATACTTGTAAACAACATTAAAAGTAAGTAAGAAGTCGGGTCACTTATTTCTGAGGTTGCAGCATGCCCCATATCTTAACTGAAAAATATATTTTTTGTGCGATTTCATAAAAAAATTGCGCACTGCACGCAAAAACAGAGCATTATAGTAGAGGTGGGCTATAGAATGTCATTGTTTCAGATCACCTCGAACACAGGCTCATTTGATGCCTTTAATCACTCTGATCCCACTTTCGAAGACAAAAATGAAAAAAGTGCGAAAAACCTGGGTGCCCATCGAAAAATCCAAAATGGCCGCCAAATTGTCAAAAATTTGATTTTTGACTATAACTTATTTTTTGTTCAATTTGCTTATTAAATTTGGGTGGCAATACCCATGTTTTGGGGTATTAAGAATCATGCTATGCAACTGTCATCTCACCATAGACTTTCGTTTTCTTGAAAATGCGGTTTTTGCTTAAAATTGAGCTCTGAGGGCACTTTCCCATAAAATGTGCATCCTATTGAAAATGATGAAATAACATTCAAAAGTTTTATGAACACTTGCTGAAATGCCCCTTTACCCACCTGCCTATCTATTAGCTATTAGCATCTTAAGCACCATTTTGATTCGTTACTTGGAAGGAAATATCATGTAAAATTAGCAGATCAGAGACAAATGTTGGTATAATTAAAGAGAAATATAGGAGCACTATATGATTGGTTACTCAGAAGCTTATCTCATGTTGTGTCCTGTAATGAGTAGTACCCAGGAGGTTAAATTTTCAAGTCAAAATAATTACCCAGCTAATATAATGAAAATTACTTGCTAAGTTATACTTTCTGTGCAAAATGTGCTATATAATTTCTTGGTGATTTGTTGCAGATACTACCTCCCGTTAGAAATCAAGACAGTCAGCACCATAAAAAGAGACAGAGGAAGAAAAAGAAACCAAACACAGAAGCAGCAACAACAAAAGATAAAATAATAGCTGAGGAGACCAAGCAAAATGGAAATTCTGAAGAGAAGACAAAAAAGCGGATAGGAGGATATGATTATAGGTCATGGGATAAGTTTGATGTGGTAAGTTTTGTATAAAAACAGCTGCAGTAAATGATTTACAAAGGGGAAGGGCCACTTGGCACTTTACCCGAGCAATTTGTAATACTTTACTATCCTTTTCTTGTGCAGCTATGATAAGCCCGACATGTATCATCAGGGGGTTGACACTTAGCGCCTGTCGTCTTTTGCTCCTTTACCCCACAATATGGCTATGGCAAAATACGAAAGTTCACGCATACCAACAAAATTTATGGTCCCTCCTGTATAAATTAACCTCATGGTATAGAGTTACGTGTTCGCCGTTTGTAACCATGACAGTAACGAACTTCGCATTGCAAGACTTGGCTATATATAGCGCCCTCCATTGAACCAAGGTCCATACTAGTTTAAGGGGTTCGTACACTGAATGTTTCACAATTTGTAATTATTTTATTTTTCAAATGCGCCTATTTCAGTTATTTCAAGGTCAAATTTGGTATATTTAGTTTCAAAATTTAGCTCCTTTAATATTCTTTAGATTGATTCAATCCATTTTTATGAATCAAGGTTATATATTCTGCTACAGCCCTTGCAGTCTACACATTCGGGTCCCTTCAATTGAAATCCCCTGGAAAGTGTAGTTCCCTACTATTTGTTTTTGTAAAAAATAACTTAATTCACCGTATATCCTATGTTATAGCAATTCAGAAATTCACAGCTTTCATATAACACCAATTTTACGTTTTAAGTCCAAATAGTCTACAAGAATATCGCCTATGTATTATTATCCCCGAGTTTTACCTGGACGTTTTAGTGCTGTGTCCCACCCCCTTAAAATCTAACCCGCGTCGTTATAGCACCCCCTGTAAATCAAGGTCCAGGGACCACCGTTCGTCTACAAGTGTCATCTCCTTATTTTAATCCTCCTTGGTATCATCAATCAGTTTTGAAAAGTGTGTGGAGGGAGAAGCTGGTGGAGGCCCCTCCACTTTCAAAAGTGGAGTAGCCATATGGCCCACCTGCCCCCACCAACCCCCACCAACCCCCCCTCCCAGGTTTTGCCCTAAAAAATACCCTAACAAGGCAGGCCATATTTTGTGAGCAAATACCACAATATTCTGCAACATTCCTCTTGACATACCTATACCACAAATTACCACAAGAAATTACCAAAGTATGGTATTTTGTGATATAAATCCTTGTTAGGGCAAGAGTATTATACAGAGTGTCCCAAAATAAATGCAATCCTCACAGTTGGTGCTATAAAGTCAAAATTACTGAGAATTATTCAAATTTTATAACAGATTCTGAATAACGAACTAGTTTCGTACATCCTGTCCAATTTTTGTCTGCTACGGTTCACTAGTTTGAAAACAAGGCTATTATGTAACTCGCTGTCAAATTATCCCATTCCAAGTTTGCCTTAGATCGTTAAAGCAGGTTCGCCTTGAAAAGTTGAATAAAATATCTTTCAACAACAAAAATCTCCTGGTACTAATAATGTCTTTTGTTTTTAAAAATAAATTACTCAAATATTTGCCGTTATTGTTTTATCCACGGTCTTAAATTTTATCATCTGTGCAGTATTTTCCTCTACTCATATTTGGAATAGTAACTTGGCCAAACTTAAATGTTTAATCTTCAGTGTGTCTGACAAATTCGCATGAATATTGCAAATTGCAGCGGAGGAATTAAATATCAAATGAATGGAAATGGTATGAATGGATGTTAATAGTTATAATGTGGACCATTTGATAGAAACAATTAACAAACAAAAATAAATAATCCACTGAAAGTCAAACTTGAGTTACATCAAACACTTTGTCAGATGTCATTGTGAACAGAGAACATTTCCCTTATTTGTCAAAGACATGTTGTCTTTATATGTTTAATATTTAGTTTACAAGATTATACTGAGTTAATGAACCAAACATAAGTGGTAAGGATAAAGAAAGAGACAGGAGAAGAAAAATAAAAACCAGCATCTACATACTTAAGCATGCCTTGATTGTGTATTCATCAAACTTGGAACGGCTTAAATTGTGGCTTACTAACGCAATCGCCTTTGTTCTAAAATCAGTGAAGCAAATCAGATGAAATTTGAACAGTATGTGGAGAAACGGTTAGGCCTTACAAATATCTTGCAACATTTCAAAATTTCAAAATAATTTTGAAATTATAGCCTCAACCATTTCCATTCATTTGGTATTTAATATTTGGTATATAAAAAAGCCAATATATTATAAAAAAGCCAATATATTATTTAATCCCTCCGCTGCAATTTGCAATATTCATGCAGATTTGTCAGAAACACTGGAGATAAAACATTTAAGTTTGGCTAAGTTGCTAAGTTACTATTCTAAATATGAGTAGAGGAAAATATTGTACAGACGATAAAATACCGTGGATAAAACAATGATGACAAATATTTTAGTAATTTATTTTTAAAAACAATAGACAGGATTAGTAACAAGAAAATATTTGTTGTTGAAAGACATTTTATTCAACTTTTCAAGGCGAACCTGCTTTAACGATCTAAGGCAAACTTGGAATGGGGCAATTTGACAACGGGTTACATAATAGCTTTTGTTTTCAAAACTAGTGAACCGTATCAGATACAAATTGGACAGGATATACGAAACGTGTTCGACATTCAGAATCAGTTATAAAATTTGAATAATTCTCGTTAATGTTGAAATTATAGCACCAACTGCGAGGATTGCATTTATTTTGGGACACTCTGTATAATTAAGACTACAAATTTATTGGTGGCTAGACATTGCCAGCAAAAAGTCAGTGTAAAGAAACAAATAAAGCAGGAACCAGGCAGATTTTACCTTGATTATATTGGTGATAGTTTGCATATACCTATCTGCATTTCCTAGCTATTATGTACTAAAGTTTGCAAGAATAATTTCTGTACTCTTTGTAGTGATTGGTTCTTAAAATGAAGATTTCTTTTATAGATTAGCATACATTCTATCCAATATGTAGAAACAGGTGAGTTGTGCAGCATTTTTTTGAGTGACAGGAAAGTGTAGCACATCAGTGTTATCCAAAGTGTCTTGGTTCCATTTTCTGCAGGACAAGGCATGTGCAGAAGTAGACAGTGATGGAGGTGAAAATGAGTCATCAGATACCACAGAGTATGAAACTGACAGTGACTTGGAACGTGAGATGGAAGAAAGGAGGAGGAAGATACAAGAGGCTATTTCAGAGAAAGACAAGGTAAAAAAGCTGGCTGTTGCTCAGATGCTTTTTAGGATTGAGGTTGAATATTGTTCTGAAAATGCATAGCTTTGTTGTGTTGCACTTTTAAACAATGCTTACCTGATTTTTTCCTTCCTTAGGGAAATGCATTATTCAAACAAGGAAAATATGAGCAGGCTCTGATCTGTTACTCTGCTGGAATAGAAGCTGACCCAAGCAATGGTATACTACCAGCAAACAGAGCTATGGCACTGCTCAAGTTAAAAAGGTAAGTGCAGCCCACACAACATCTTCAAAAACTTCAGGTGACAAGATTTGGCAGATGGTGTGACAAGTTGAATGAATTACTGCAGTTGTAATGGGTGATGAAAGAACTGCTCTTGGAATAGCTTTTATAACATCTGGGACTTGGCAATGAACTCATAGTGCAGCATATCAATATGTGGTTTTAGCAAGAGCATTGTACATGTATATGAGAAGACTGCTGGTTTGTATCTGGTCAAGTACACTTTTACCAACTTGTATGTGTGTTGGCTGGATCCAGAGCTACAGCTCTCCTGAACAGTCTTTCAAGAGCTCAAAAAAATGAGCTCCTTATTACTTGAAACGCCTGTTTTGTTATGATATTTAAGTAATAGAGCCCCTTGTTGAGCTCCCAAATAAATCCAAGAGAGCTATTAACAGAGTTCCTTTTATATTCACAAAATGAAGGGTTGTTTCAACATGACTTGTATATCTTTATATTTGGCAAGTTTCTCTGGATGACTCTCTCCATGTCAGACTGTCTGTCCCGCTATGTGTTTTGTTATGCTTTGACATATGGGACTGATATTTTGTATGAAGGTAGGGGAGGACAGTCTGACATTTGTTATTAGGATTTCAGAGTGACCCAAAAGCTCAAAGGTCATCTAGAGGTCAATTTGCATAGAATTTGGTCAAATGGACAACTGACCTGGTCAAAAGGACCACTGACCTGTGCACAGAACAAATCTGAGGTAAAGGTCACACACATAGGTCAAAAGTCACACACAGGGTGGAAATGCACTAGTAACAAATGCAAAATCCACTGCTGTTCAGGGGAAAGATAAAAAATGTTTATCCTGTTCCACGCAGTGAATTAAGTAGGGTACTTACTACATTGTCCAGCTGTATTAAACAATACTGATCTGCCAGTTTTGTAATGGCCGACATACCTCCTCAGAGTGAGGTTTGTATGTGACCCATCATTTATATGTGTTTTCTCATGATGTGGCAGTATTGTAACAGAGTTGGTAGGCTCCTTGTCTCTTTTCCTAATTTTGGGTTCCTGTCTTCTGGCTGAAGGGGGTCAGGTTGGTCAGTTTTATTGCTGGTTCACAGCCAGGGTTTGAAAAAATTTCCTGGGAAGATAGTCGCATTTATCACAGATTTCCCACTATATCTTATGTATAAATATCCCTCCAAATGGCCACCTTTCCCGGGAAGGAGCTTCCCAAATTTCCCCCTTTTTCATTCAAGCCATATTCACAGCTGCTTGAACGTCTCATTTATTATGGCAAAACTAGAACAAAACAAAAAATACCAATGATCTACTAATAATCAACATACCAGATGAATACTTTTAATGTTAAAATGTTAACATTTTGTGTACTGGTACCACAGATACAGTGAAGCAGAAACTGATTGTGACAAAGCCATCTCATTGGATTGCACATATGTGAAAGCCTATGCTAGAAGAGGAGCAGCCAGAATAGAGCTAGGCAAACTGGAAGAAGCAAAGAAAGGTATGACAATTGCTGTGTGTGCAAAATGCATTTGCTATCAACAGATTTTGTCTACAATTTATGGTACAGGAGCACTAAGCTTAGTTCACCCAGAGTGTATTGTGTTTTGCATAACAATATAGAGCAAACCAAATTCTTAAGGTATTCACATTGTTCTCATACATCTTCTTTAGCTTACGGTTGCATAAACATAACTAAATTTGTTAGAAGGTTAACCCTCGCCCATTCACTGTGGAGTTAAAGGTGCAACGAGAGATTTTACATATCGGGTACACCTAAAAAAATTGAAAGTACTGATTTTTGACCTAATGTAAAGCTTTCCATCAAAAGTATCCCCATCTGAAACGATTAAGCTGAGAAATATTTCTTTGGTACAAAAATAGTGAAATTTCTAATTTCGTATAGGAGCAAATACGAAATTTAGCCTATGTTTTATATTGAAATATAAGCAAATCCAAATCACCATATTTTGTCTCATTTAAGACATTTATGCAGCCTAATACAAGGTAAGAAATTTTTGGAGTGTCTAATCTATATGAAATTACTATTATGACAGAATATTTCCCGGGGGGATCAGTCTTCATAGACAAGGGGGTATCATCCGTGTCCAAGAATCCATGTAAAAAGGGTAGTTTTTTCAGGATCAGGCACGTTACGTACGTAACGTGAAAAGGGTCTAAAAATCACCCAAAATCAAGAAAAAGGGTTATATTTTCTAAATGAGGACTTACGCATTTAGGGTCCATATTCATTTCAGCATAAAAAAAAATTTAAAAAGTGTTCCGGAAGTCTGTACTTGCCTTCAAATCTGTGCTTTCAAATCCCTCAATTTCCAAAATTTTCCGCGCTATAGGCGCGGTAAAGAAACCATACACATGATTTTTCGTACAGGCCTATTGGTTTGAGATTGAGAAATGACGACTCCTTTTGTGATTGCCTGATTATGTCGCTATACCAAAATTGTTCTATATCACTTACCCATGAAACAGACAATGTTTTAGCAATTAAAACTCATAATTTATTTAAATGTCAGTCAATTCTAGGTTTATAATTTTCTTAAAATAACTTTTGGGATAATTTGGGTGCATAATTGCGCGGATTCGGCAATTTTCAGGGAAAATGCCGATTTTATCGCTGCGCTGCAAATGCGGAAATAAGTGCCGAAAATAACGTTCTCTAAATGCGAATTCCCCCGGATCCTTTAGACCCATATGAAATGTTTAGAAAACTAAATACCTCAAGGTTTCCGCGACCCACGAACTCTCCATGAACACCTTTAATTTTATGATTAGTTGAAATAAAACCGTACATGCATGAACTATATTTTACTGTTTATACCGTCGATCATTGGCCTATATGCATTTTAAAGTTAACCACTTACAAATATCAAATTGTTTTTTTTATCAAATTTGCATGAGAAAATGTATTTCGGAAAGCAAACATTGCTTGGCATGGGTTTCGCGCTTCGCGAGCGAGAGAGAGAGAGAGAGAGAGCGGCACCCCCTCCCTGGCGCCACTTACTATATGAATTCTCTGTGACACTTTAACCCATCAAGTCTGTTTTACTTTTTATAAGCCCATTTATCATACCTATATTGACTTTTATAAGCCCATTTATCAACCTATATTTTGCTATAGTGAATCACTTACAATTTCAATTCTATCAAATTCGCATGAGAAAGTGCGTTTGGAAAAGTGAAGATTGAATGTGCGCAATGGCCCGCTCAGCAGCATATCGTCGATTTTTAGACTAGTAGTGCCGCCGGTCCTGGTCCAATTGTGGATTACGCCCCTGGTCAAAATGCATTCCACTTTTAAATTACCTTTTCTCGGATATATCCTGGCTAAAAAATTGACTTTCCCCAGATATTTTCTGGAATTACACCAAGCTCAGATAAGCCTCCCTGATCTGGTGTCCAAAAGAATATTGGTTTTGGGTTTTTACGTTTAAAGGGGTAATAATAGCATTAAGTACTTGCTTAGGGTAGGGAGAAGGAGAGAAAGACAAATACTTGTTAATAGGTGTACGCAAAATTCCGCGCTACGTGATATTGTTTAGGGACGCAATTCATCAGTACTTGTTTAGGGTAGTAATTGCGCTGCTGGATTACAGGTTGTAGGGGGTGAAAATTAAAGCTTCGAAAATACGTATTTAGGGTGAATTTTTGTGATGCTTGGGACCCCACATGGATGATACCCCATTTGAATTGAGAAGTGGCCCACGGGGAATATTTGGGTCCTCAAAAATCTCTCGTGCAACCTTTAAAAGCCAATAATAGCACATGTTTTTGAAGACGCGCCCCTAATTTTTTCAAAAATTTTGAGATTTTACCGGTGCATTGGTCACTGGCTAGTAACCTATAACTATGAATGGTTAAGCTCGAAAAATGTCCGTTGTCGTAAACAAAGGAATGTATTTAGAATAATTAATATCGGAAATTTCGATAAAATTCAACGGCTGCTGGAAACGGCTTCCAATATGAAATACCTGTGAAAAATAGCGCATGTTTAGGTGTCTAAGCTCAGCCATTAAGTTGTTTTATTGGTTCAGGCAAGTCAAGTTAGAGGTTACATTTTCTTGGAGGTGCACTATTATTTCATGATGGATGGACATATTAACGTAGCTCTGCCGTACGACAATGGATCCCAATTCTAATTACAAAATCACTTATTTATGATAAATACGCATTTAGAGTATCCTCGTTGCAGGTTATAGCTTCCTGTAGACAATTACCATCATAAACGCTGAAAATATCAAAATTGGGAAAATTGGGGGCGATCTTCAAAAATGTGATGAGTGCTTTAAGATTAGGCAAAAGTATATGTGGTAAGAATAATGAATAATGTATAGTATTTCTGCTCCTCTCTCCCAACTAAACAAAACTAGTTAGGTTGTGGACTCCATCACATCAGGTTTGGGTTCTTCAGTTGATTAATTAAGAAAGTTTCTTCATATGGATTAAACAAATAATGTAAATATGAATATATAAGCACTATTACCTGGTTATGTGAAGCGGAATTTAAAGCAAGAATTTTTGTGCGCAGATTTCCAAAACGTTTTTAATCTTGAAGCATCCAACAAGCAAGCCATCTCTGAAATCAAAAGAATAGACAACTGATGAGACAGAAAGGAAGAGGAGGATGAAGAAAGCTGAAGAACCATCCAATATGTTAAAGCTATAGAGAAACCAATACACCTTAGATCTAGTGTAACGTATATGATAGATTTTGTTGAAAATCAAAGCTTGAATTTTATTGCTAACATGATTTGTTATCTTTAAAAAGGACCTGAAGTGATCGGGGAATTTTGAAGACAGCAGCAGGGGGAAAACAGGAAGCTATTCTCTGGGAAAATTTGCCAAACGCACCAGGGAAAACCTTTAGAGTAGATTGCTATGAGGATTTGATGTTAAATTATTCCCTTAGAATGAGGACAAAGATTGCCGTCCCTGAAATTTGAATCTCATTTCCAATACCAAGTTTCGCCTGTGTGTCATCTAAGTTTGGCAACAAATACCATTCTCCAAGGCAGGGACATAAGAATGGCTTGAACTATCCCTTAGTTTAGAGTCACTTAGAGCTTGCGCTCATGCCTAGAAGCTCATGACAAATAAGGTAGCCCAGCACAGGTTTTCACTTCAGGTATATTTGGATTAATTAGTAATAGTGAGGTTTTCGAATTTTAGAAGACATACATGATGCAAGTACTAGTATGTGAAACCTGGAATTCTTCATTTGATCATTCATGAACAAAAAAAGTTTGACATTCAAAGAAAAAGCACATGTCACGCATGGCATCTATAAAGCTGCTTATATAGTCCATTTATCTACATGGAGTCAGTGATGTGTAACTTGACGAAGCGCTTTTCGCCTTTTCTATATTTGGTCAAGGATATGCAATCTTTGTGCCAGTGTGTAAAAATGACGTCGTCACTTAAGCACAAGCGCCCGATGTTTTACTGGTACTATTATATGGTGTGACACATCCCATCTCGGGTGACATAAATGCATGTGAGGTAGGGAAATGGAGGTATATTATGAGTGTGGATGTGGCAAAATGTTAAACCCGGCTTTTATTAGGACTCCTACGGTGAATATAGTGTCGATTGTATGCATACATTGGAAGTAGAACCACTGGCCCACAACTCATATGGGTTGGTTTGTACTCAATGGACCTCTAATGATTCCATGGAAATGGGAACTCATTTGCCAAAAACACATGGTGGAAACATTCCGGCTTGACTCTGTCTTTGTCTTGATGCAGTGAAATATTATTACAAATCTAGACGTTAAGTATCTTTTCAAATTTTACATTCTTACTTCCTTTTGTGTATTATTACTTTTTACAGAAACCTTGGAAAAGAATTGCCATGAAGAAATTGGGACAAGCCTGAATCACCAAGGCTTTCTTCAGAGCACGCATCTGCAAAAGAAAAGAAAAGAAACAAGATTCTGCGCAGATCAACTCTACAAAATCATCAGCAAAGGGAGAGAGATAATACAGCCAATGTGCTAAGTCCAGCAGTAGCAAAAATTGGCAGTGTTAATGAGAAGGACCAGATTATGGTAGGCGGCCTAAGTTTATTGCATTTATAGGTGAGGGGGCACCAGCCACAATAGGAAGGACCAGCTAACAATCTGGTATCACCCTAAGCCGTTTGTGTGGATTTACTATACAAATATTGAAAGCTATGAGGGGAACTGATCCTCGGGATAATCACCACTCAATTAGTGATGCCTATCCGGGGTAAGGGACACAGATCCCTAGTAATGCGGTGAAGGTGCAACCCCACACGGACTTCAGGAGATGGGGGAGGTTGTATCAGGACTCTTCCACAATGGAGACAGAATCCTCCACCTCTCTTTGTCTTGCAAAAACAGTGTGGGTGCCATCTGGTGCTGTGACTACTCCTATCTTTCCTGATCTCCTTTATTGAGTAAGAAGGTCCATAGGTATATACTTGGGTCAAACCAGATATGGTGAAATAGTACCTGCTGGCTTGTAGGTTGGTTTGTGTGTGCGAAAAAGGCTAGGGGACCATCCCTGACAGAAAAGGCAAAACTGCTGCCTTGCAGAGTGTACCGTGAAAGACAAAGCAAAAGGGCCCTTCCCCAACAGAAAGGGTGCTGGAGACCTGGCGAACCCAGATACATTAGACTAATTGAAAATAGAATGCATAGATTCACAAACGTTAGCACCAGGGTTAAGCCCCTGATTTAAAAGTCTGTGCCTTCTGAGTCAACATTGGTCTATACCAATACGCATGATGGGGTTGGTCCCTAAAGCCTATGGACGTCCAACCATGATATGACAAAAGTGCATGGAAACTTTGTTTAGACGCAAAAATGCTTTAATCATAGCCCATTTAATGTCCAGACACTGTCAAACAACAGCCAAGAAGAAGAACTCATACACGAAGCACAACTGTATGATGTCGATGTCATCTGAATACAAGAAACCGCATTGTGCACAGTGCAATCTACTACAGGAGAATATACATGGGATGGATATATGCAATTATTACAGCATCTGCCTGGAAGAACGAGAGTAATGCAGCTACAGGAGGTTGGGGTTTCTTTTTATCACAAAAGGCTCTCAAGTCATGTGCCAACCTTTTCAACTTTAATGAGCGCATCTTGAAGCTACACTGACGGGCAATCATGAAAACAACAGTATTTGCTGTTACAGCCCCACAACGACTATCCAGAAGAAAGTGTCTCACTTTTACCTATGAAAATCCACTGCCACCAGTACAGTTCCAGCCCATAATATTCTGTACATCCAGGAAGTTACAACGCTAAGCTGGGGCCTGACGACGCGCTGTCACTTGCAACAACGAGTCTAAAGAAATGGAATGTACATGAAGGACTCATGGAACAATTTATTCTGTTGCAATAATACCAAATTCCAAATCATTCAGGTACACTGTGGACACACCGCCGCCAATGGAGAACTGTCCCACTGGACTATATTTCTGGTCAGAAAGAAGGGCATTTAACAGCATGAAGAACTCAAGAGCATACAACACTTTTGAACGCTGGTTAAGTAGGCAACAGAATTGTATCTTGCAGGAGCCAGATAAGTTATCGGCAGAGGGTCAAACCACCTTCTTCCCAGAGATCCCATGAAACAATTGACGGGGAGGAAGGTATAGGTGGGGGATACAAAGCTTTGTGAGCAGTATACTGTAGCCGTACATAACAGGTTCACCACTCTCATTGATGAGCTTGAAGACAAGAACGCCAGCGCAGTATATGATGTCCTCACTAAAGCCAACAAAGAGAAATGGCATGGAGATGCTACCTAGAAGAAAGAAGAAGACTACTGCTTTGCCTCAAACGACAAAGTTCAGGCAAAGCCAGGAAAAACTGAAGTCGGCAGCCAAGAAGCACCGTATTTAATCCACCAGAAGCTCCAAGCAGAACCTTGATGATGCTAAGGCTGCCACTTGATGATGCTTACAATGTGGTGCTTGAGGAGCAGTTAGTCAAGGCTGAAGCACTTGAGCCCTACATCTTGAAAACAAGCATTCTGCGCCTGGGAGGCCTTTGAGGGAGCTGAACGATAAGAAGGCTACCCCACCTATACGAATCAAAGGTGAAACAAACTGAAAGGCGCCTGACACATGGTTTCAGCACTGCAGTTATTACTTGACGCCCAGTTCAGAATAACACTAACCTTGATGGAACCTGTCGTCATCGCAAGATAGCAGACACCCTTCCCACAGACCTGGACCTTTCACTATAGAGGAGCTTCAGATCTGCCTGAAGAAAGAAACTGATGAGAAAAACACCAAGACACCTGGTCCCTAAAACATTCATGCAGTAGTCTGGAAGAAAGAATCCCCTATTCCATGATCAACGGTTAGAATTTGTAACAACACATACATGGGAAACCACCAGCTGCCTTTTCAACATCATTCATCATTCCTTACCAAGGCAAGGCGACCTCCAACAACCCAAAAACTACAGAGGAAATCACACTGTCACATTGGCCCTCTAAGAAAATTTCTACTACTCCATGGCTGCAAAACAGAATCACTCCTCACATAGATTCCCATTCTCAGACAGAACCCGAACGGTCTCGCAAAAGCAGACCAACACTACCTCAGATACTTGCCCTCAGAAGGGATATATAGAAGAGTTGGAGAATTTCCAAGAGAAAAGTCAATTGTGTTTTGTAGATTTTGCCAAGGCTTTGACAGTTAATGTAAACAGGGATGTAATGCTGCCTATTCTTACCAACTACGGTTGTCCAGATGAGACTGTTTAAGGCAATTGCCATCATGCAGAGAACCAATACAGCTTTGTGCAGACCATTGGAGGGCCCACAACGGAGTTCCTAACAAATACTGGAATCCTCAAAGGAGATACTCTTGCTCCCTATTCCTTTGTAGTTCGTGTTGATTACATCCTCAGACGAGTCTTGACATCATGAACGGACCAAAGGACTCACCATCAAACCCAAGATTCTAGACGTACCCAAGTAGATCTCACAGACCTTGACTACGCAGATAACCTAGCTCTAACAGCTGATCTTGTATGTGGGCACAAGATCTACTAAACTCACTTGAGGAAGATTGCCAGACAAAGTTGGCCTAATCTTAAAGGCCAGAAGACTGAATATATGCCTGTCAATGAGGAAGATGATCGTAAACCTATCTGCACAGCAAATGGTAGCCAACTCAAAGAAGTCAAGGACTTCAAGATTCTAGGGTCCTATGTTGACGACAGCAAAGAAAGACTTCCTGGCACGCAAAGGACAAGCTTGTGGAATGCATGCAAATAAACTACACCACTTATGGCAATTGGTATCTCCAATTCAACCAAGCTGAAATTTTTAAGGCCTGGTGTAGAGAGTATCCGTGTATATGGATCTGAGACCTGGACCATGAAGAAGAAGAAAGAGCTAAAGGATAGACTGGATGCACCTACACCAAGCTTCTGTGAGTACAGAAAACAATCCTGGCTGTGAGCACAAGACCAAGCACAGATATATGGAGAATATATCCTACTCCAATTTCATTTCTGCTTGCCCAAACGCCATGCACGGTTTGCGGTCTCACTTGTTCATAGTGCGATTGACCCAAGTAGTCTCAACGTCACAGTTGGAAGTTTCCATGCCAAATTTAAGGGGTTGTCGACTCCTTTAACTACATTGAGGTGATTGCTCGAGACATTACAGCAGGATCCATCTGACATCCCCAACCTAATGACAACAGGAAATTGGCGCTACATGGTGAACCGTCATCTCGGCTGCAGCTGTTAGCCTAGATAGAATAGAGGAGGGGGAACGGTAATAAAATTTAGGCCCCAAGGTAGATGTCAAAACCATGACTATGCCAGAAGCGAAGCTTGCTGAGGGCCATATTCATGGTTTTTGGACATCACCGAAGTGCTTATAATTTTAACTGGGCCCCGAATATTAAGCAGTCAATATTTGTTTTAGTTAGTTCGTTATACCAAAGTTTTATTTAATCCGGTTTTGTCCCCGTGAACGAGGGTGGCCGGATACACCTCACTCAGCAATACTGCTTGTGTGAGGATTTTTGGAGCCCAAAAGATTAATTGACCGGATGGCCTTCATGGAAGTCAATCCACAAGTTTTTGGCGGTGGGCCTAGCCTCTTGGGAAAACCACGCCCACAATGCAAGGCAGCAGCATGTGCTGGATGGCATCATTAGCTCTCCAGAGCTGACGGAACTTGTAGGTAGATCTTCTTTTTCATTCTACCAGGGTAACCGGCCACCCTCCTCATAAGAGATCCGATGGGGTTGACGGTTTAGCGCCGACAACTCGGCCCTGGGACAGGTTAGTAATGGTTACCGGATACCAGTAGCAGTGCCCTCAAAGGCAACCTGACCTGACACACACGAATTATACCGAAATATATAGATTTTTCATCGGATTGGTTTAAAAGATTCCCGAATGTCAAGGCCCTACAGCTATTTACACGATTATCCTACAGGGGACATGCACACCCAAGCGACCTATGACCGTGTTGAGACTGTCCTATTAGTTTCCGGGCACAGTCGATTGTCATGCCCCGGGCACAAAGTAACATGAAGTCATCTTGATAGAAAAAAGGGGGCCCAGCTATTTTAATGGACTCTAGTTTAACCAATCAGATGAGAGGAATATATATATGAGGTATAATAAGGTGTAATATAAAATTGTCAACCTGGCTGTATTTGATAAATGTCGGCACTGTACTTCTAAATGTACTGTTTCATACATTTGATGGATATGAAACTTAACTGAAATGATCCTTGGATGATGCTACAGGAGAGTTGAAAGATATTTGTCATCAGGGGTCATGTGGGGTCATTTTTAAATGATGGCTATTTTTATAAAACATTGCTCAAAGTAATTTTTAACAGGTAGGTTTGGATTCAGTGGTAATGGAGGGTGGAGCAGTGCAACCTAGATTGTTTGGAATATAGTGATTGTGGATAGCTAAGAACCAAGAAATTTGATAAGGATAGATAAAAACCTTAGCATTTTTGATGTGATTTGGATATACTGTCCAACGCAGTTCTTGTCAAGATGTTGCAAAAGTTCATTTTTATGACAAAACGAGAATAAAACCAAAAAAAAATCAACGGGCGACACCTTGTGACAACTAATGGGATTATTATCCACTAACTAATTTGTGTAATTTTGATGTGAAATTTCACATTCGCGGGCAAATATGATTTTTCACAAAAAACTAGTTTTACACGTCTTTCTATGGGAAATAGGCATATAAAGGGCGCTACAACATCCAAATCATGACCTTTGTAATTTGTAGGCCTATATGGCAAGATTCCGCAAGTGATGTTCAGATTGTTGCGGAGGTAGGAATAGCTCTTGCATGTCTCTACTTATATCAGTTGTCAAAATTGGGTCGCCATTGCTTAAAGTTGCTCTTAAAATAAAAGAGACAATTTGCATGGGGTCAAAACGCTGTGTGTGGCTCCACAAAACAGCTGTTTGACACAATGAAAAAGCTGTGTTCGTGGCATCACAAAAACCCAATCCTAATTTCAGAAATGAGATTTCATACAAGGTTGTGGTGGATTTGTGTTAAAACCCTGTCTGAAGAGAGTAACAATAATTTCAGTCTCACTTTATATTACAGCCACAAGTCAGGCCAAAATCAGGAGATGAATCCATTGAAAGTAGCTCATCAAAGAGAACCCAAGCTGCAATAAGCTCATCATCTGATTCCCCTCCATGCATCTTCACCTCCCTCCATTCCACCGGTACCTAAATTTATTCAACTTCAAGCTGACTGGAAGAAACTGGACAGATATCCTGAGCTGCTCTATCAGTACTTCAAGGTGAGGGATTGCATACAAATTGCATACAAATGCATGAGTATCACAACACACAAACACACACAAAATATTTCAAATGAGCTCAAACACACCCACACAGAGGCAC
>JAMKCH010030162.1:0-25457 GCA_023653785.1 Ophioderma brevispina
GTGAAAAGGTCAATGCATTTCAAGTTGCTCCTACATAAAAAATGACTCTGAAAATGGTTTTCTCATGAAATAGCTTTCCATAGACACCAATTTTAACATATTTGGCCCAGGGGTTAGAGAGATATGGTCATTTTTGTATTGCCGGATGTGGCCGATTTTGTGAAAATCGGTAAAAATGGGCGTGTCATAACGCGAAAACGGCATGTCCAATTGCGCTCATATTTTTAATTTCAGCTTTTTCAGGCAAAATAACCCAAAAAACCAAATATGAGCAAAATTGAAGAAGGTAAGGTGTGAATTTCCATTTTTGTGTCGCCTGCCCTAAGGCAGGAAGACACATAGGGATCACTTTGTCCACTGTAGTTGATGTCTGTTGATGTCTGTTGTTGTCTGTTGTGAAAAAGGGTTAACATTTGCCTGTTAATATCCTCATACTTTGATGGATTTAAACCAAACTTGGGTCACAGGTGCAACATGGGATCCCTCATTTGTTGATGAGGTCAAAGGTCACATGCCAAGGTCAAAGGTCACATGTCAAGGTCATGTGAGGTCAAGTTGTAAAATAGGCTGAAAATGTAAAATTGAGCTCATTTGAAAAGTTGAAGTTCAATTGGAACCAAACTTGAATCATAGACCTGTAACATGGGATCCCTAATTTGTTGATGAGGTCCAAGGTCACATATCAAGGTCAAAGGTCATGTTAGGCCTATCATTCACTAACCGCGACGGCAGGCGACACAAGCGGTCCGAGGACCGATGTATTTTTTTTTTTGGTTGAATTGACACGGAATGACCCAAAAGTTCGCTGCTACTCGTAGTCTTATTACAGTCGCTGTAGGAAATACTAGATTTTCACGCAGGAGACCTATTGCTGCCTATTGCATGTGAGACTAAAAAGCTTTTTCTGCCGTTTTCCCACTCTGGGTAAAACGGCTCAAAGGCAATGGAGACACAAATGTGTTGCCTTCTATTGACTCTTATGCAAAAAAAAAGTTTGTTTTTGCTTCCCGCACGCATTGTTTTACTTTCAAAATTACATTTAGCTCATAGCTCTCTGTAGCGGCAATTTTTGTTGTTGTTACACTTTAAAGGATTTTTTAAAATTCAGCAATACTCCGTACTTTTTCGATGGATCGAGTGACAACACCTTTTTCCCTGCCATAGTCATTTTATCTTCATTGCTGACCATTTTGAGCAAAATGTGGGATGACACAGTCAAATATGGTTGGAGTAGCATTGAACTTCACAGTTGAGTTCAAGAAGTCCCAACAGGTAAATAAGTGGAACATATTGTATATTTCTAAAAATAGCACAGTGCATGTTCAAATTAAAAAAAATAACAACATTGCATAGGTCAGAGCTTATTTTTATAAAAAAAAACACAGCACATACCTTTTTAACCAAAAGAAACTGAAACAAGCTATTTTTTTAAACTCTTGGGAGTGTTTATGCAATTTCATTTGTTCCTACCCGTGTGATATGAGACGATATCACACGGTACAACACGTACGCATGAACGTGATGCACGTACGCACTGGTAGGGCCAATCTAATGTGCAGAGTAAAAACAGACTGATTTAAAAGTTGGGGTAGTTTGTTGGATTTAAGGGGTCCAAAACTGCAGGTTTTGTGACATCAGTCATGCTTCATTTTTGTGTCGCCTGCCCTAAGCCAGGAAGACACATAGGGATCACTTTGTCCACTGTAGTTGATGTCTGTTGTTGTCTGTTGTTGTTGTTGTTGTTGTTGTCTGTTGTGAAAAAGGGTTAACATTTGCCTGTAATATCCTCATACTTGATGGATTTAAACCAAACTTGGGTCACAGGTGCAACATGGCATCCCCCATTTGTTGATGAGGTCAAAGGTCACATACCCAGGTCAAAGGTCACATACCCAGGTCAAAGGTCACATACCCAGGTCAAAGGTCATGTGAGGTCAAGTTGTAAAATAGGCTGAAAATATAAAATTGAGCTCATTTGAAAAGTTGAAGTTCAATTGGAACCAAATTTGAATCATAGGTGCAACATGGGATCCCTCATTTGTTGATGAGGTCAAAGGTCATATGCCAAGGTCAAAGGTCATGTGAGGTCAAATTGTGAGATAGGCTGAAAATGTAAAATTGACCTCATTTGAAAAGTTGAAGTTCAATGGGAACTAAACTTGGTTTATGGAGTTTACATGCAAACCCTCATTTGTTTGAGGTCCAAGGTCACATATCAAGGTCAAAGGTCATGTTAGATCTATCATTCACTAACCGCGACGGCAGGCGACACAAGCGGTCCGAGGACCGATGTATTTTTCTGAGTGTTACACTGCCTAATATTTGGTTATTAGTTCAAAATTATGATCAAAAGTGTTGATAATATGTGAATTACTATTTTACTACAAAAACAACATTAAGAAATAATTTCCAGAATCACAGGACTCTATTTTTGTTAAATAGCCGTTTTCATGTCCCATAGTTATATACGACACAAAAAGTAGTAAATTCAGTGTATTTCTATAAACATTAACTTCAGGTATTCAATGAATGCTGCAAATAATGTTTTACAATGTGTTTGTACATTTCTAGGTAAAATTTTTTTTTTTTTTTTTTTTACCAAAACCTTCATGTCCCAGTTATGTCCGACACCCAAAAAATTTAGGAAAAACCCCTCAAACATATGAAAATCATGGGAGAAATAACAAGCAAATGAAACAATTGGTTTCCCTGGCTCTTTTCACGTGAAAAATGATAGAATTATCATTCTAAAGTATAGATTAGATGAATTTGAGTGATAAATAAGTGTAAAAATGAACTTTTAGCCTTTTTTACAAGGTTTTGTGTCCCAGTTATGTACAACAATTTTTTAAATTAAATTTCTCTCAGTAATCAAGATTGTTTTTTCCAGATATTCTTTTTTTGTATCATAAAGGGTCCCTAATCACATTCAAATGTGCACATTAAACTATTTTAAGATTTTCTATTTTTTCTTTAGGGGGTGTTTAATGCGCAGGTCATGTCCCAGTTATGACCAACAAAGTGCAGACGATTTCAGTAGTTATTGGCATCATAGACTTTTTTGGGTAATTTTTGTCTAAAAATTCTTTCGGATTCCAAAATTATAAGTGTTCCTCTCCATTAGAAGCAACATTTCAAGATTAATAGTCAATGTTGAACTTTTGGCCAAATGTCACAAAATTGGACCCCTTAAAACAGGAATCACCCTCCTACCTAATTTTAGTAATATGTTACTATAGCCTCTTATAAAGGTTTTAAGGAATGAGAATAAAGGTATTTTTTTAGCCTCTGCCATGTATCTATCGTGTCATATATTACATGAGCGACAGCATTTTTTTTGTGTAAAACAACTTGGCTGTGCCTCATTGTTCTACTTAAAACAATGCTGTCACCCGTGTGATATGACATGATAGATACACAGCAGAGGCTAAAATTAATACCTTTATTCTCTAAATATGAAAAGGTTTTGATGATACAGAGGATTGTGCTTGACCCTAACTGTACAAAACACTACAGAAATTTATGCTGTGATCATGTTTTTGTGTTGTTGAGGGCTTCAGCCTGTGATTTACTTGTGTTGTAACATTTTTTTCTGGTTTGTTCTCAATATTCAGATTACCAAATCTCTCCAGTAAACCATGGCATTTGCCTCACCACCAGACAGCCAAATGGGTGGGCAAACAACAGCCGCAACCATAGCAAGAAACTCTCCTCAAGTAGCACGCATCATATCACCTCCAGTAGCAGACACAACATGGCCCCAGACGGGCCAGGTCCTCGCCGGTGCTTCGCGGCGACGGAGACACAGCCTACCGCAGCCCGTCGTCCCCGATGTACCGCAAGAGAACACTTGCCCAGTTAAACAGAACCTACCCCAACATATGGACTTGGATAGTTCCACACACAAGTCATCACCAATTGTCGTGAATCCTACTGTTCACAATCCATTAAAAAACACTTTGGGATCGTCAAGACAACATACGGTAGCCTCCATACCCCAAAGTACTGTAAACTCAAGCTTAACACAAAGTAGAACTTTGAATGGTATAACCATGGATTTAGACTTTGAACCACCGACATCACAACCAATGAACTTTGGGGGTGGTTTTGAAGAAGGTATTCCATTCACAAGGCCGCCACAGTTGACGTTACATTCACCAACAAATGACAATAAGAGTAAAGGAAGCCACAGTTTGGGGAAGTCGCATTTAAGCAGCTTGGCTTCAAGAAAAGCAGCTAGGTAAGTTTTGAGGTCTACTTCCTTTTTAACAGTGTCTCTGATTGGCTTTTAACATAACATGTGATCTCTGAGTAACCAATCAAAATAGAGATATATTTGTATGCACCTAACCTTTCTTACCATTTCTCTGATTGGTTGTTCATAGGATTATATTATGTAATCAGCCAATCAATTCATGGAAAGGTTCATCAGGTTTGTTATTATCAAACTAATTAAAGGTGCTTGTTGCGATTTTTGTCTATCATGTTCTCTACTTGATGTTGGAGTCTGACGCTTGTATATGCTGACCACCAATTACCATGGGAAACAAACAAATTTGCAGTTTCAATGCTAGACACGATAATGCATAGTGCAATGTCCTATTCTCTACTGTGCTAATATCGATGGTTAACCATTAAAATGGCAGTTTTTGTCAAGATCTTGGGAAAGAAATGGATTTGAAAGCTGAAATTTCACGAAGACAATGAGAAAAATATGGCCTTTCCTCAGATATCAAAATTGATACTACTTCCGGTTAAATCAGGGGGTCCCAAAGACGATCGGAACATGCACCTTTAATAATATTAATTCATTGTGATCAAAATCAAGTACGGTAAAAAAGTTTCTGTTTTTGCTGACAGTTTTGATATGTACCACCAGGGTACCACAATCTTTCTCAAAGCTGATTTTGATGATGAAAGTCACATGGCTGATATTGTACAGGTGGTTAACCTGACAGAATTAAGCCAAGAGCTTTTGTGCTAGTTTGGAAATCATTTCATGTAGCACACAAAACAGAAGCTAAAACAGAATAAAGAATGGACTTCTTCATCAGGTATTTGGAGCATATTAGGTTGTCTTGATTTTATGTTCTTAATTTCTCCAAAAACCTTTCCAAAATTTCAGTAGGCAAATAAAAATCCTTATAGAAGGTGCTATATGGGCAGTTCCACGGTAACAAAAGGACATTCAGACTGTTATTGTACTTTCAAACCAGTGCAAAACAAATTGATTTTATTACAATGTCAATTATACTATGCTACTAGTTTACACAATTTCAGCTACTTTTTTAACAAAACATTTTTCGCTTTAATGAATCTTGCCTTCTAATGAGCGTGGTATCCTTCCGTACACTGGTGCCATACATGGGCTCCATACTAAGACTGGCACCGTACTCACTCCAGCATCATACATTGGCTCCAACTGGCATCATACTCACACTGGTACCATACATTGGCTCCATACTCACACTGTTGTCATATTCATACTGGTAATACTGGTACCATACATTGCCATTGGCTCCATACTCACACTGGCACCATATTTAAACTGGCACCATACTTAGACTGCCACCATACTTAGACTGGCATCATGCATAGCCTGGCACCATACATAGACTGGCACCTTATATTGACACCATACTCACAATGGTAGCATATTTACACTGGCATCATACACACAGAGTGGTACCATTCATTGGCTCCATACTTAGACTGGCACCATACTTAGACTGGCACCATACTTAGACTGGCACCATACTTAGACTGGCACCCTACATAGACTGGCACCCTACATAGACTGGCACCATACAATGTACATAGACTAGCACCATACATAGACTGGCACCATACTTATATTGACACCATACTCACAGTGGTAGCATATTCACACTGGCACCATACTCACACTGTCACCATATACTGGCACCATACTCACGCTGGCACCATACTTGCACTGGCACCATATTCATCTATGGGAACATTCTTATTACGAGAAGGGTAAACGAATGTGTCATAAAAGTTAACAATTTCAGTCCTGCGTTTAATAACGATTCTTCTATTTTAATGGCTGAGTTTTATGTGAATTAGTTACAATTTTTAAATTGTTATCAATTATCGAAATTTTTTCATTTATTTAAATTAGGATGCCAAATGGCTTTTAATTTGACAAATTTGTTGGAAATTTAGTCAAATTTAGTGGTAGTTCAAAACTTAATTGAACCTTTTTTGAGACACTCTGACCCAAACCAGTTCCAAATAATCTCTTCACAAGGAACTTTCACTTGAATCCATTCACCTACTAACAGACACACTTACATGAATACATACATTAACTTCTTGCCACATCCTGTGATTACCAGGATCTGTGACTTCTCTACCGTCCCATGCAGGCAGCATCATTTCCACGAGAGACGGGGGGCACAGTTACACAGGATACAGCTAGGAGGAAAAAGACATCTTGCGGACTTAGACCTTGATGATGAGGATGATGACAATGATGATTATTAGTAAGTATCTACAAGTCAGTAGGATAGTGAGTGATATTTTGGTGGGTTTGTGAGTGGCTGGTTTTAGGTTGTGTCTGTAGGCATGATGTGTGTATGTTTTGGTGAATGTATAGTGTTATGGGGTTGTGATAGCGTAGTGTATTTTTTTTGTCCCTTTATTGAAAGAAAACTAAGAGCAGCACTGATATGAAAAACCATTCCCACATGAGGCAGGATGTCAAGCATGTGACATTGACATTGCACAAAGTTGAATCTTGATCCGATTCAGACGGTAAAGCACTATAGGTCATTTCTTGCAAAATTGTAAAACATGAATAGTATAACTATGAGGTCGCACCACTCACTCGTGGTCCTGGAACACGAGTTGCGGACAAAGTAAATGTAATTATTATTTATATCAGGCTTCTGAATGGTACAAAGAAATCTTTGTATGTGCAGTTTTTGTAAAAGTGCCCGGATGCAATACAATAATTCTTTTGAATATTGTATTGCATCCGGGCATTTTGGAATGGCATCAATGAACATGATGAGGCACTATCGTTCAGACTGGTACTGGGGTGTTTGATCATGTTGATTAAGACTTGCCAGTTGGGCTACAACACTGTCAATGCAAGGTTTGGTTTGAGTCAGCCTGATATTTAAATAATAATAATATTGAATGGCTTTTTTTTGTATGATACAAGAATATATTGCACTCGCTAGAAAAATATTGTACTCGGATATTGTACTCGTCTTCGTCTCGTACAATATTTTTTAGCTCGTGCAATACATTCTTGTATCATACAAAAAAAAAAAGCCATTCAATATTATATAAATATATTTTTTTTTTTTTTTTTTTTTTTTTTCTTACATTAGTAGCTATTTAATTTCAACACATTGGGTAGACTGCTTTGCAGTCCAGCATTGCATTTATGGAGCTCTTTCTGACAATAACTTCCTCAGAAGCTTATGGGTAGAGTACCCAGTTAGTAATCAGGAATTCTTAGGTTTGAATTCCAGTTGAGTAAATGGATTTTTTGGTTGCTTCTGGTGGATTAGTTGTGTACATTTTGTGTTCAAACTCTGTCCAACCAACACTGTATGTATAGCACTGTTAGTATTTTGTGTGGGCATGTGTTTGGGGTGAATGTGTGTGTGCGTTTGTAGTGTTTGCTTGTGTACATGTGTGTGCATGTGCATGCATGCATGTGTTGTGTGTTTGTGCAAGTGTATGGGCATAGATTTGTGTGTGTGTGTATGTGCATGTGCATGCATGTGTGTGTATGTGCATGTGCATGCATGTGTGTGCAGTATGTGTAAGATGTGTGGATTATTTTCGTGTGTTTTTATCTGACATTCTTTGGTTTTTAATTGATCACAGTACATCATCTGGTCCAGCTTGCAAGCAATTCATCAATGAGGAACGGATGGCAGCCAGGATGAATAACCTCAATATTAGTGGCGGCAACTCTTCAGCAGGTAGGATTTTTCGTAAGACTTTTAAATATGTCGGTTTTTGTTACACTGTTATAACACCATGTTGCAAATTTCTTGGAAATTGGAGGAAATCACAATCTAGTACCGTACCAGGACAAACTCTTCATAGTGTGTCATTTTATCCAGTGTTGTAATAAGTCACAGTGTATTACTCATCCACTCGAAAGCAGAACACTAGTGATAGGACCACGGCCCTTTAAGTACGTAAAGTTGACTACAAAACAGTGAATCTCAAGATTGTTAACTCTTGATTGCAACAGTTAGTGAATCAAAAATGTTTACACCATTTTGGAATATTTCTTGAAAAAGACTGTTAACAAATGGGCTTATCATTATTGCAGGTATTTACATTTTAGATTTCTTACCAATATTCTCTGTGTACAATTCTTCACTTATAGGGAGTTCATTTTCATTGTCGTGGCAAGCAGCACCAGCACACAACTCACAGAGGTTTGAATGGCAGAATTCAAGAAGATTGCCAACATTTGCAGAGTTAGAAAGCAGGTAAACAGATATGACATGAACAATTAAAACTCATACACTTGGAACTACACGGCCATTTTCTTACTCGTGTAGTAACCTACATGTGTCCATCACGGCAGCTACTGCACTATACAGACTGGGTTAGTTGCGATGCAGCAGCTGGAAGATGGGGCTTGCAAAGTACACAGTGAGGTATACAGTGAGGCGTCTACATGGCCAATTTCTTCATGGTAGTTACCACGCAGCTACCACCAAGTAGACACAGATAACCTACCCACTATATGTGCACTCACCGGCCAGGATTCCGTGTATTTCTGCCGCATAGATGGAGAGTGTACACACAGTGGCTGCCTGCCCCGTCGCGGAGTAGCTACATGGTTACATCAGCTCTCAGCATGCGTGGTATTTCTCAAGACCAATTTAGATTTTTAGATTTTATTTTTTTGTGGGCCGCCAGCATAGCTGGCAAGACCACTTAGCAATCCGTTGTGCATGCGTATGTGTGTGTGTGTGCGTCACTAAAATGTTAAGGTTTTAAAATTGACCGAAATTGACTTCAATTGGAACCAAACTTGTGTCATAGGTGCACCATGGGACCCCACATATGTTGATGAGGTCAAAGGTCACATGCCAAGGTAAAAAGGTCATGTGAGGTCAAGTTGCAAAATAGGTTAAAAATGTAAAATTGACCTACATTGAAAAGTTGAAGTTCAAACTTGAGTCATAGGTGTAATATGGGATCCCTCATTTATTGATAAGGTCAAAGGTCACATGCCAAGGTCAAAGGTCATGTGAGGTGAAGCTGTAAGATTGGCTGGGTGGCCCACAGCTGAAGTTCTCTGAATATAGCGAGCGGGAAAGCCGAGTACCGCAAACTTCTAGTTACTTCTTTAGTTACAGACCGTTTTCTGTTACCGCAATATTTTTGTTGTAATGGTCTTGAGTGGATTTGAGCAGGTGACATGTGGCTTTTGGTGTTTTTTTTTTTTTTTTTTTTTTTTTTTTTTTTTTTTTTTTTTTTTTTTTTTTTTTTTTTTTTTTTTTTTTTTTTTTTTTTTTTTTTTTTTTTTTTTTTTTTTTTGTTAATGGAATAAAGCACTTGTTACAGAATAGGTGCAAGGGTATAATGTAATTATGCCAAGCTTTTAAAGGTAGGATGTCCATTATTAAAAGTCTCAACATATTATGTTTATTTTTTTTATATTGTGACAAAACATAACTTCTTCACCTCTTCATTACAGATTATCTGACTCGGACCCTTCAGAAGATGAGGCTGAATTTAGGTTAGAATATGCACCTGAGTTACGTAAGGCACTGCGGAAAAAAGACGGACCTCTGCCAGAAGCCCTAGCTAAACAAATGTAAGTACACTGCACATAGTAAATCTGTAAAGGTTCCTTTTTTCAGAGCTAGTCCATAAGAAGGTACAAGCTATTTTGTTCAAAATAGACAACATTTCCAACGTCAAACTTCATTTAAAGAATAAAGGTATAATTTGTGGGAACCGGTACTGTCTTTATGACGAATTGAAACCAAGGCGATACCATTATTTTAAGTGGAAGAACGAGGCCGGAGGCCGATTTCTTCCATGCAAAAATAATGGAGTCGCCGGTTTCAATTCGTTGTAAAGAGAGTACCGGTTCCCAAAATCATACCTTTATTCTCATTCTTAAACAGCTTTAACATTTAAGGTCATCTTTAACCCAATTTCACGATACTTTACGGCTTAAATACAACAAGAAAGGACTGCCACCACCCAGTGACAACAATCGAACAACCCGTTGAATGCAATGATCATACGCAATGAGACACAACGTTGGCAGGAGCGCGAACGTAGCTAAATGCTGTGTGATGCGAGGGCTTCAACCTAAAAATAATGTTAATACGCAGCGCATACTATCTGGGTTCAATTGTCGAATTGAACCCAGGCATCAGCCAATGAAATTGCTTACATTTTCACAGCTGTTTAAGAATGAGTGATAATATTCCATTTGAAACACCACCCTTTGGAAGATTTAGGTAAGTCTTCCACAGGGAGTACAGATAAAGGGAATGGCCATTCCAGGAGAGTAATTTCCAAAGGACCACTTGACCATTGTACTCCAAACTCTTTTAAGAATCATTCGCCAGCAAAGAATGTTGATGTGAGGAGTCCTTTTGCAATCTCTTAATTCTCTTAACTTTCACAGAAGCCCCAATTGCATGCAGCTCGTTTTATGGCAACCCCCAGCACCGATCATGGAAGAAAAGATCAAAGTGATGCCCGGCGATGGCGGCTCTTCCTCCACTGACTGTACCGGGAACTCATCCACTAATTCGCCTACAGCCCCAGACGAGGCATCCATGGAATGTGCAACAGAATCGATTAACTTAACCCCACCTGCTGGTAGCGGGGGAAGTTCGGAGCGGAGGAATGTGTCTCCCGGGACTGATTGGGGAGCTAATGTGCAATTGTTTGACTCAGTAGATGATGATGATATGGACTTATAACTTTACAAGCTGTATGCGTGTAAGTGTGTGTTCTAAGTACACTGTGTATTGCAGAGTAATTGCCAAGCAGTTGACCAGATGCAAAGACCTATGTTTGATTAGATACAAAGAGCCTGCATTGTAAGTTGACATTCGCAGACCATAGTAGCTCCATATTTATGTGCTGTTTTGACGGTTTGTGGATACCTGCCTATAATCTTCAAGCAGCTACACGTCTACTTGGGCTTCAGCATGTTTGGTATTGTACCATCTACTAGTACTATTCACTTTTATCAACATTTAGACTTTTTTGCTTTTGAGTGTAAAAATGTCATATTTGATATTTATCATGATCAATTCCATTTTATTTTACAATGATTTCCCCCTCAAACAGTGAAAAAACAACACATACACATATAACCCTGAGCTAATGTCTTGTCTTGATAAAAAAACAAAACAAATAAACAAATCAAAACCAAAATGAAAACAAAAATACCGCCACTTAAAAAATAGGTTACTCTAAATGAAGGCTCAGCTTACATATCCTCAGGTACCAGTTAAAATACTCATTTTGTGCTTGGAATTTCCTTCCTAACTTATGGCAATGATTAATCATATAAAAACCATTGGGGTCAAACACCAAACCTGGCTTGCAACACCACCTCCCATTTTGAGTTACCCTCACTTAAAGGAGAACCTGTATCCGAATAACTTACAAATATACATATCAAAACAATTATTGAACCCATATGGAGTGGTTTTCATGTGGAAACGTAATTTTACTATAACCATACAAACAATTAAAAGCAGTTCTTTTCCGTCTGACCTGCGCTATTTTGATATTCCGCGCTACTGTAAGGGATATGTAATTTTGTGTTTTGCGTTTCGGACGGCACAGTAGTGTATACAGCTTCAACTTCACGCTTGATATGACTTTCATAGTGTTGTATTATCCTATGGAATGTATGACCTAAACGTGCCGGTCGGTATCGCAAACACGTTTATATACACTAGCGCGACTTTTAATAGCACATGGTCGACGAGACGGTTTATAAGATTCATTGTTAGGGTTATATATTCCAATTTTTTCTATGAAACCATCGATATGTGGTCATAATTATTTATGGTGTATATTGTTAATATTATTCGTTGTACGTTTTCTCCTTTTAACATAATTCAAATGCCTAACATCATATTTTGTATAACGTTTTGTTTACCTAAACCCTTCATTGTATACGGATCTTGTGCACTCCAATTGGTGTATGGGTGGCTCCCGACCTCCGGAAAGCCACGTTGAATACTGTGTAAGAATAATATTGATCGACCAAAAGGGGCTTGTTTTTCGCTCATAACATAATCAATTTCAATTATCCATTATATATATAGCTATTTAAACAAGTATTAAAATTGGCAAAAATTGGATTTTTGCATTTTAAAGCATACTAAACTTACAGTACTCATAAAGGACTTATGAGCATGTTGGAAGGAAAAAAGACAACAAAGTGGTTGAATCTGTGGATTATCTTTTTTGCATTTTTGCACCTCTTGCAACGCTTGAACTTCTCTGCATTTTTTTGTAGGATGTATTTGTGAGAAATGGTTTTATTTTCAACATCTGTATCTGCAATTTGAAGCATTGTCTGTCGTGAAGTTCCATCCTTCAAATGAAGTCCATCTTCAAATGAATGTCCCAGCTTTTGATTCCTCGCACTCTTTGTACCGCATGCTTCGTACCGCATGCTTCGTACCGCATGCAGGCACACAGAAGGTGGATGCGCAGTTTGTGAAGATACGTCACCCGCATGCTGTAGAGCCAGCGCGCGGTGAAAACAAAGGACGTAGTAATTTTTAAAAGAACACGTTGATGCAAGTTAATGTGGTATAGACAGGAAAAATAAAAAAGTGAGTGAATCACTCAATAGAGCTGTGAGTTACAGTTTAGTTTTCTATCCATGTACACAGACAGCATTTTTGTTTGTACCCTTGTACATGTTACATTGAAAGACAACTGTCAAATTTGGCACTTCCACAAAAATGCAATTCTAGCACCATAAATTGTTCATAATCAATTTTCACAGCTTTATATTCAGTCAGGATATCATATGAAAATGTAACACATTTTAAAATTTACATCCCCTAGTTAGTTAGTTAGATCAAAGTTTTAAATCCGGTTTTGTCCCCGCTAACGGGGGTGGCCGGATACACCTCACACTCAGGAATACTGCTGTGTGAGGATTTATTGGAGCAAAAAATAATTGACCGGATGCCCTTCCTGATGCCAATCCACAGTTTTCGGCGGTGGGCCTAGCCTTTGGGCAACCAAACCCACCATGCAAGGTAGCTTGTTGTTTTTAATTCAGATTATGCAGTTAAATATCTTAAACACCCAGAAAAACGATGCACGCAACGGGCAAAGCCATATTCTATAGTTTTTGTAGGTCCTTCTACTGTAATTGCAGCACCAAAGACAGGATTTCCATATTTCTGCAAAAGTCAGAAATCATTCAAAGTGGCGATACTCGAATTCATAACTTTATTTTTCCTGATGGGAGATAATTTTGGTGGAAATTTTACTTCGGTAATTAAACTAATACTGAAAAATAAGTTAGTTGTTTTTCTCCCATATAAACATGTAGTGAAATTTCTAAACATGTAGTGGTCTTTCCAGGGCTTGAAATAAGGATTTCAGATCCAGAAACAATTTTTGGTGTTTTTAACATTTTATTGCCCCTGGTCTATACAAATGTACACAGTTTTGTTTCAGAACCAGGGGCATTTTGCCTTTTAGCAGGGGTAAATTTGCCCCTTGCCCTGCTTATTTCAAGCCTTGGGTCTTTCCATTCATGTACACATTCAAACGTGTACACGTCCAAAAAAAAAAAAAAAAAAAATTTTTTAGGAATTTAGCACAAAAGCAATCATAATTTATTTAAGCTCAAATTCAGTTGATTCCCTACTGGAAAATCAAATGTCTACAGAAATGAAATCAGATGAAGTGTTACATGGCTAATTATTTGTGGAATCATTTGTGAAAGATCTATTGAAAGTTGGTACATACTCAGTTGTTCCATTTGAGTGCCTAAAATGACACAGGCATGGTATCATGGCTTCATTCAGACTTCACTTTTTGGCTCAGTAGTAGGATGAAAAATTACCAAAAAATATTATAGATTATGCATTTCCATATTGGATTCATGAAAAATGCATTTAAGTCAAAACAAGTTTGCTGAACAGCTATAGGGCGATTGGGGAGCCATCTCAAAAGTTACTGATTTATGTTTTACAACCCATACAGAATTAACCAGATTTATCATCGTTAAGTTGACAGGGAATGCACATATAGTCTGATTTACCTCCAAGACCAATTGCAATAAGGAATGGAAGGAATGGCTGTACAATGCTTTTTATTAACACCAATATGCATGACAATTTAAGCATTCAATTTCAATATAGTGTGTTCTGTATAAAAAAGATAACCTTGTTAAAGGTTTTTATTGGTAAAATATAAACCTTTTCTTTTATATGGATGTTGTAAATGATATGGGCTGAATGCTGGAAACACTGTTCTAATGTACTTAAAATTAAAAGGTGGAATTGTAGCTAGCAGCCATTGTTGTCCATGGGGAGGGGTCATTGTTCCTCCTGGATTTTTTGGCGCAGCCTTTGATTTTAACTATGTTGAAGAAAGACTGTGTTTTGCAATTGAAGCACTGTAGGTAGTATAGGTGTAAACGTTCTTAGCACCGCATACACTCATTAACATACGCACTGTGCAATGACAAATATCAAAAAAAAAAAAAAAAAAAAAAAAAAAAAAAAAAAAAAATACAGCAACTCCCTTCCATGGGCAACAAACCAAGATGGCAACAAATCCATAGAACTGCATGGGTGAGCTCAGGAGCTATGGCTTTCCCTTTTATCTTCCTTGAATGTACTCTGCCAACAGACTCACAAGTTATCAGTCACATCATTGGTCATTGATGCATGTTATAAAACATGTCTTTATCATTTAAATGAATGAGCAGTTGTTTGAATTATGTCGGCTAATGGTTAGAAATAATTGATACATAGTACGTTGTCATGTTTTTTGTCTCTTACCCTCATTGAAATCTTTTGTCCTGCTTGAAAAAAAAGAAAAGCACAATAGCAAAACTTTTGGGATCTGCCTGGTAGGGACATACAACTGCCAGGGTCAAAAGTAAAAGTGCCCATTTCCATCCGGAAACTTGTACCAGCTTCAAGTCAGCTAAAAACATGTGGTTAAGAGCGTAATATCAACACTAGAAAACTTGCCTTATCTGTGAAGTTGCACTATAGTTGTGTAATCGTCCATCAGGTGACAAGTAGGGCATGGTTACGATCGAAAATACCACATTTTGTAATAAATTTCAACATCAGAGCCTCGGTTGTTTTTTTGTTCCTTTGATATTCTTCTACATTTCTGTAAGATTATCTTCACATGAAAAGGTACTTTGTGTTGTAGTTTTAGGCAATGTCCGGTGACACGAACGAACAAACAGAATTTTTTTTGTAAATATGAACTCTGGTACAAGTTTCTGATGGAAATGGGCACAATACGGGATGCATTATGGGGATCGTGCAAATCATCTATTGATTTGTTGAAATGCGAAAGACATTGCTTTATACCATAACTGTACTACAAACTAAAATACCATGGTCATGTTTGCTATTTCCTACTGTGCAATATGAAATTGGGCTATTTTCATGTGTATGTATTTTTCCCTTGCTGAAGTACCCATGTTTTTTCATTTGAAATGTAGCTACTTTCGGATTTTCTGTACCTACCTTTGCCGCATGTAGAAATTGCATTTGAAATCTATTCAATTTTACTAAAACACAAACAGGGTATTGAATGATTACAAACAAGATGTGAATGGAGGGAGGTTACAGTGTATTTGATTTAATTGTGATGTCTTAAGACAGCAAATGAAAGCTTTTGTATCAGTATTGACTTGACTTCCCTGTTATATCTATCTCTATGTTGATAGAATTTTTCACAATCTGGACTTTATATGGGGTCATTATAGGGACAAACACTTTGGTGCCAGCGGTTTGACCCCATGTCTCTTTTATTTTTAGAACAATTTAAGCAGTGGCGAAACAATTTTGATAACTGATTTATTTTTTTTTTTTTTTTTTTTTTTTTTTTTTTAAAAATCAGAAAAATCCATGGGGGAATCTTGCCATGTAGGCATATCGAGGTACAAATGATTTGTGTGTTATCTGCCCTAGATATTCCCATTCGCCACAGGGATCTGTGTTGTTAAACTTGGATTTTAAGAGAAAAAATTCATATTTTGCCCACAAAGAAGTTTCATAAATTTACACGGGAGGTTAGTAGGATTAAATAATCCAAATCAGTCGTCAAAACTGTGTTGCATGATATTTTTGTTTGATTTGGTTGTCAATAAATAAGATTTGCAAATAGCTGTGGGCATTAGACTAGTAGACTTGCCTGTCAAATTAATCTATTAGAATCTCGATAATTTAAATAAATATTAAAAATACTAGGAAATGCATGGAATTGCAATATATGCAAGATGGTAATACTTTTTTTGTAAAAAGTAGGTCTAAAAACACTGACCACGGTTTAGAATAACTGTTCAGTGTTATGAGAATTTAAATTGTTAAAGGATCCTTTAATGTAAACAAATGGGTTTGTGGACCCACGTCATGAGGGTAATCTGTGCACATTACTTTTGTAGTTTGTTCTAATAACCACACAATGTTGTGGTAAAAATTCTTACCGTTTTTATTTATAAATTGTTTAGGAAAACAATTGAGCCGTTTTTCGTATCAAGCTCACAGGAACAGGGAGATTGTTTGATGAACTAGATCAAGAACAGTTTTTGTTCCCATAATCCATTTTCTAAATTGATTCTTAACCCCTGGGTACTACCGACCTATCTTATCGGTATCTAAGCACTATTTTGATTGGTTACTTGGAATGAACTCATTTAAATGAGAAAATCAGAGATACTGTAAGAATGTGTGGTATTTATGGGACATGGAGATATAGAAGCACTATTTTGATGGTTACTAAGAGGGCTATCTCAGACAAGAGGTAGGGGCCGACCAGGTAACCTTTGTCAATCAAGTAGTCTTCTTTGTGACCGCCATTAATCCGATGACATCAACTTCCAGGTCCCAAGCGATCCCATGGCCGATGCGTGGCTTGATCAATGCACAAACATCCTGTACCGTCTCGGTTTACAATATTGCACATCGCGAGAATGGAGCTACTACAATACGTGGATAGATATTTGCAGCACCACAAATTTGATTTTCTTTTGCAACTTCTTGTAAGTTAAAAGCCTCCTCCCTATTTCATTATAATATGTTATAGCATATGCTTAAACTTCGTTATAGTTCTATATGTAAATTAGGCTATAATCTCTGTTAAGATCGCACTAATACTTTATTGCCTCTCTGATTTATTATTGATCTTGTGTATTGCAAGGTCTTGTTCTTTGTACACTGGTTAAGATAAACATGTATATGTAAATAAACTTGATTGAAGTTTGTAAGCTTGCAGCTGCGACTGTGATAGAATAACCAATTACCATCAATATCAAACGGTAGAAAAAAAAAATTATATTGTAATACCTGATTTTAATGATTAATACTTAATTTTGAAATTGAAAGAAAACAAAATTAAATCATACGATAGCCTATTTATCACAGTAAGTAACTTATTTACTTTGTATAGGACCTTAGGCTATCATTTGAAAACATTTTGTTAATGAAAACTAAAACTTTAGTCATATTGGTCGTCAAACGTTTTTTCAGTACATTTTCTGATAGCCTAAAACCTCACTGAGTTTTTGATTAAATCTATTAATATGTCCCCCCCAGAATAAATGTAGGGCTGGCGGCTTCTAGCAGTTATTTTATTCCAAAAGTCATCAAAACAGATTTACTAGTTTCTTTGGAAGATAATTTTAGGGAAGTAGTTAAAGAAAAAGATAATCCCTAAATAGTGGTAAAGCGTCCTAGTTTTGTGGACTACCAAAAATGATTTTAAAATTTAGTCCTTGCTTAGCTATGTTAGTTATAACTTGGATCAATGTTAATGTGTGGGCAAGGGCAACGAACTTGAGTTGCGATGCGACGTTTGCGACGCCATAAACCAATTAGTTGTAAGTATAGCAGTTAGTACCGCCGATCGTTAAGGCGGATCGGGACCCTGTGTGTGGATGATTCATCAGTCAACAATAGAAGGACTACTTGATTGAAAAGGTTACATGGTCGGCCCTAGCCGCTTGTTTTGTTATCTCCATTTTGGTCCTGGGAATGAAGCAAATCAGATTGTACCATAGGTTTGATACTTCCCAGGGGTTTAAGCTAGTACCTTTGCAAGGATAACATTAAGCTGGTGATGTTGTGTGTGGACAAAATTCCTAAACGAAGAATTGTGATGATGGGTGAAATTCAAACTTATTTGGAATGATAGTATTACAGTTTTAAACAGGTTCTTGGTGTGTACGCAAAGAAATGTTATCTGGATGTATTTTTAACTCATGTATAGTTGTGCTCTATTTGTGATTCTTCAGAATGTATTGACTGTTGGCTTTAACAAACCTACCTTTCATAAGCCAGAGACTCGATCCCAAACCCTTAGCCCAACACTCTTCACTAACCTCCACTTCAACCTCCTTTGTCAAAAAAACCCCAGACCCTGGGGCTTGGGGACTTTGACACAAAAATGGACAAAATAAAATCTAGAAAAAAAATGTATACCTAAGCAAATGACTGGCTCTCTTGTATAAGGAGACACAAAATTTTGATGTACTTTTTCAAAGTTGTTAATAGACACATTTTGAAATTTTTAACAATTGACCGTGATTTGGTGCCCATCTTGGACAATTCTTCAAATTAGTCCATAGCTATATTTACACTTTTAAAAACTATACATTGTACGAAATTTAGGGATTTTACCATAAATGAAGCAATTCAGGCCAAAATGTGATATAAATTGCCCTCCCAAATATGATGGATTCATCAATTTTCTAGAATGATTGATATATGTTGACCCATGACCCCCACCATGAAAGCATGAATAGCCTCAAATTCAAAATTGCCATAAATTCAGGCAAGACAATCAATAAAAAATTCACCTTTGGACATTAATGTTGGCATGGGCCCTTGATTAGTTTTGTGTGTATGAAAAAGAACACATAGGTATGTTTGTACTGTGTATGGGCTGTGTTTGTAATTGCCCTACTGTTTCCACATATGGCACACATTTTACATGAAGTACTTGAATGGAAAGGTCTTTGGGTAGTGGCCCCACCAAGTTACCCCTCTCAGATTGGGGTCAGAGGTCATCTAGCGGTCATTGAGAGGTCTTGGCCCCCAAAATGGTCAGCATTATCAAATTGTTTGGTTGTATTCCCAACGAGGCTTGAATAAATTAGAGCGCGGACTGTCGGCAGGGTTATTGCAAATTTGTTTACAAACTAACCTAAACTCCTGTCTGAACTAAATTGGAAATAAAAAACGTCACCAAAGTGACTATTATTTTGAGAAAAATGTACTTATTTGTTCATAGGAACTCGGTTTATGTAAATAATAATATTTTTATTACATATGAAAAAAAACACAATCCTCATATTACCTGTTTTCATCGAAATGAATGAAGCGGACAACAAGCCTAAATCAAAATAAATTCATTCAGGAAAGTGGTGCCAATTTGGTGCCCATGAAGCCAGTTTTTAGGCACCAAAATAGAGAGAAAACTTTCCTGAATGAATTTGCGAATCATGGCTTTTTTTTGTTTTGTGGTCAATACTTCAGTTATGTAACAAAACAACAAGGTCTGAAACACGCGAAAAACTTACAGAATTGTTTAATCTTATCAAGCCCGCCAAATTATATAAGGTGGACTCTCAGTTTTCTTGTTAATTGACACTTCGGAAGGGGATTTAGTGTACGATTGCTGGTAATGTGTTAGCAAACGGCAACGTTGAAATTTAAGAAGGCGATGACCTGGCAGCCGAAGACAGTAGCGTAAAGGTGTCGATCAAAAAGTCAACCTTTGCGGGCAATTTCGACATAAACACCCTGCGCCTATTTTTTGTTCCGAGATATTCCGCTACTTTCTTGTAAAGGTTATTTTCATGTAAAATGGTTAGTTTACTTTCACCGATATCCAATGGTCACAACGCCGGCTTTCATAAAAAATCAGTCATGATGCAAGACGTTGTAAGTGTGACGTCATGGCTCGCGGAGTCGGCTTCCTTTTCTCGCTGAGCAGGGTGCTCTATTTATTCAAGCTCGTTGGTTGTATCCACACAACATACTTAGGTCGATCAGTATTCATGGACAACTTTGGGTAGTGTCTCACATTGTTTGGTGACCTTATGTGAACATGGTGATCTCATGTGACCTTTGTCCAGGTTCACAAATCAGGATGGCAGATGACACATGTGTTGGCGAATGCTGTATTTTTTGCTTTTTGTTGAAATATTCCTCAATATTATGTAGATTTCATGTGAAACGTTACCGTGGCTAAGCATTGCTCACCTTGGGTTTGAAATTACAGCAGCCATCCAATCTTTTTGAATATGCATACCTGCATTGTTGTGATGTATGTGTCAGTACACCAAAAAAAAAAAAATTTCCGGGAAAACATTAAGTAACATTTTCAAAATGATTGTTTGGGGAAAAAAAATTGCATATTTTTCTTGATGCTTAACAAAAACAACAAATTTTTGTTAAGGACGATCGGTGATTCACTCATAAATAAGGTGTATTTTTTAAAACCCAACATATCCACGTAAACGTGCTCAAGGCACTGTGCGGCACAGCCATGAAAGGCGCTCAGCAATCAGAGAAACAATAATAGCAGAACAGATTTATGCCAAGAAGCTCGATTTGAGAAGGAGGAAACGGAGTACGTAGAAAACCTGCTTGATGCGAGTATGGATCGAGAAACCAAATTCACTAAAGCCCACCGAGAACGAGCCCTACCAGGGATAAAACCCGGGGGGGGGACCCTTGGTGGAAATGCGACAGGAAGTACACTGGCCAAACCAAAGGTGGTACGGGATTTAAAATTTGGATTAGATTGTAGATGCAACTCCGGATTACTTAAAATAAAAGGGTGGCTTGAATAAAATGAAAGGTAAATTGACATACAACAAAAAGAAACACAGCAGTGTTGAAAACAAAAGAATCTCCATTCAATAGGGTGTTGCAGGCAATGTATGTGATGGTCAGAAGGCCTTGGTGAAAGTATCCAGGTTTAATCCTATTAGCTTGTGTTTTTATTTATTCACTTGCGGGTTATGCTAGGGATACCTAAAAAATGCCAGTCTTGATTTGTGATGCGTTGGACATTTTGTGAAAATAGTGATCTACTCGAGCTGACAGAAACCCTTGATATGCGGAGCGAGGTCGTGTCTTCCTTGTTGTAAAAAATTGCGGAGCTATCAATGCATAGGACACGTAGTGACGTAGTCGGTGACCCAGCCACAGCAGATGGCCTCGTGGCCCATCAGCGCAACCCGGAAGTACACAAAGGGTTTCTGTCCCAGAGTATAGTGTTCTGTAATTGCCCTCATTGAATACAAGACAGAGGGAACACCAGATTTACCGGCTTCAAATCAGTGTAAAAGAGATACACTTGGCAAAGAGTGCTTATAAAAACCACCCTATAAATAGACTATGAACAAATAGTGTGGCCATGTTTTGTTTTGAATTTATTACCAATGTGATTTGGATTTTTCTTTTGAGACTTTTTTCCTAGCTCTCTGAGCTTGATGGTGGGACAATGTATTCAGTCCATTCATCACGCGTACACCAGTAATAGTTGTCGAGGTATATACGGCAGGTATTAATGAACAAATTCAAGAGCGATTGCAGAGAAATTAAACAGTTTCTCTGTTTCATGTGGCAAGACAGAGAGAGAGAGGGGGAAGTAATAGACTGTATAGTGTGGAAGGAAATTTTTGTGATGGGTTTTTATTTTCGCGAGATGAACATAAAATGCGAAAAGTTAAAATGCGAAATAAAAACTTGTGAAATTAACCTTTTCCAAAAGATTTGTATTTGCATTGATGTCAATACAGTGAAATTAAATTCTCGCGCATCTTTGGCCAAACTGTTAAAATCGCGAAAAAATCTGTACGTGGAAATTTCCACTTATTACAGTTTTTTGTAAGTTGCCGTATATGTGAATGTTAAAAACATGACTTCTGTATGGGAGAATATCATGGTATTGTGGGTTACAACTGCATATTTATTGGTAGGCCCAGTACTTTCAACCCAAACCAAATACATCTTGTCTATTGATAATCCCCATCACCGTTGTAGTATTGTATTGGTCCTTACCCCAATACGTTTTTACTATCGCTCTCAGATTGTTTTTTGTATGTACCACACCCTATTCCTTATAGAAATAGAAAGAATCGCCTTATAAGTGAATAAATGCTAGGAGCTTTATCAAGCTTACCTCTTTTGAGCTCCATAAGTAATTGGTCAATTTCAGGTGTTCGTGTTTAATCACTTGCCAACAATTTGTATGGGCATTCAGACATTACACCTTAAAAATACTATCTCAGAACTGCTACATTTATCTGGGCTAACTTTTGTAAAGAGAGACAGGTTGCATTGCTTCCAACCGAATTATAAGATCAATTTACAGAGTAAAACAACATATTTTTCACTGAAGTGAAAAATAGTTAATAATGCCACCCCTCTGAAACTTGTTCTTATATAATTGATATTTAGGAAAGTTGCGACCCTTGACTCTTCAAATAAGTTGGATTCACAGTGACAAGATTTTTTTTCATTTCTGATATTAGATGATCCGTATGTAATGACTTTTAAAAGGATGCATTGGTCCTAAAGTGTGACTCAACTATTTATCATTAGCCTTTTTTGTGGGTTTTGCCCACTCTGGCCAACCCTCCACCTATTTAGAGGAGGAGCTCGGACCCAGGTCAAACATCATCGTTTACCCCTCACTACAGAAAAGGTTTGACACCTTTGGTAGTTAATATGGACCCTCTACATCAATGCTAGGTAGGTAGTACTCTCAAATTGTGGTATCACTTTTTCAATAGGGGCCAATTTAAGTTTACACGGGTCAAATTTTTAAAATGCTCCAATCATGTTGAAATGTATGCCATATTGTCCGTCTAGTGACAGGGGGGTAGGTCATGCCAACCCAACAGCAACAGCAAATTCAAAACGGCATCAACTTCCGGGTGCTAGTCTGTTTCAAAGACTTAACGGTAGGATGGCGCTCTTACGCATATCGAACGGTTACACACAGACTTGACTAAAAACTAGGCCTGGTCACGAATATTTAAATCTAAATGACCGTTGTTGGAAATTACACTATTTTGCAGTGGGGTTAATCCACTAACCCCGACGGATTTTGAAGCCAATAATTTTTTCTTAATTTATCATGATATTACTAAGATCTTGTGAACAAAGGTTTAAGAGATGATTTTTTTAATGTCACTGGGACCGAGACTGCCATAGTAAATGCACGTAGCAGTTCCGCAAATTACCGTTTGGAAATCCCCAATGCCCAAATCGAGCAGATCGTGTCCTACCCCCCCTGTCTAGTGATAAGGATTCCAAAAATGTATAGTTTGTACCATCTATGACCATTGGTTTGGGAGTACAGGGTATAAAATGGCTTTAACAATGGGTAAAAAAGGTCAATTTCTATTTGTACAGGGGTCAAAACAGAAGTTGTGCCAATTTTGGTTAAACAATGAAAGAAATTGTTCATCTAGCTTAATGTGTCAAAATAAGGATTAGTTGTCCATCTTGCAAGATATACCATTATGAGACAAAACTACGGTCAGAGGGGGCAAACATAATGCAAATGGTGTTTGACCTGTTTGACCCTGATCTCAGTAAGTAACATGAAGATAATCAAAACTAGACTTTTTAGGCGTCCTCCTGTAACTTAGGCCAATAAATTGAAGTATTTAAAATATAATTCAGATTAACTTTTAATGTTGACCCCTGTACAAAAATTGAGATGACCCTTTTTTTACCATTTTACCCTATAACTCCAAACCAATGGTCGTAGGTGGTGCAAACTATACATTTTTGGCATCCTTATGATTAGATGGACAATATGGCATATATTTAAACAGGATGGGGCATTTTAAAAATTGACCCCTGTGTAAACTTAAATGGCCCCATTGAAAAGTGAGACCACATTTTAAGAGTACTACCTACTGGCATTTTGGATAGAGGGTCCATACAACTACAAAGGTGTAAAACCTTTTATGTAGTGTGAAGTTAAAACAAACTCCTAAATAAGGCCCCTACTGATATTTGCTCTCTAATTGTGTAACAAATTCAAAAAACCAAGTAATGCCACTGTGAACTAGTGATGTGTCTTCCTTGTTAAAGAGGCATTACTGTATTGTGAAAACAAAATGAAAAGCTCAGGGCACCCAGCCATTTTATATTATATCTTCATTTAATTAAATTTAAGATTGGTTATTGGTTGAAACTCTATCACGTGATTAATAATAGTTCAACTATGCAGCGAGAAATCGGCGTCATCCGTAAATAGTATCTCTAAGCCACGCCCACCCGTAAATAGTTCATTTTTCTGAGAAGTACTATTTACGGATCAGAGGTACTATTTACGACGCGTAACTTACTGCGATCGCATTTGCGCGTAGTGGATTGCACTTGGACTACCCACATTAATAACAGAGATGCATTGACGTGAAACATTTATTGAATGCAAATGCAAAAATATTTTCTTTTTTTTTTTTAATTTTTAAAAAGTGGGTCATTGGGTATTGAAATGTGAAAACACAATATATACTGACTTATTCGAGTCTCTGGCTTAAAAACTATGGTACCTCGGTGACTACCATTACTTGCTATTTTGCTTCGGGGCTGCGGCCCCTCGCAAAAATTAGCACTATGTAGTCACTCCGCCACAATAGTTTTAACCAGAGACTCATGTCAGTATATATTTGTATATTCTATACTTCATTAGTTTAGGGAATTTTTTTTTTTTTTTGTTTTGTTTTTTGTTTTCACTTGATTGGTTAAAAGAGGTTCACATGATCAGAAATAATCCTATTAATACCCAAAAGTACTATATCCGGCTTGCGGAGATCCATAAAAATAGTAGACTATTCACGCTTGTGCATTGCGCATGCATGTAACACACTGCTGAGACATACTACACTTTGGATTTGCGTTCTCCCAAAAACAAGCTTACGATTTTGGTAAAAAATAACAAATTTAACAAATAATATTAGAGTTTTTGGTTTTTAAAATATGGTCCCCTGTGACTGCAACAGGGCTATTTGCCATAGATTTAACCAGAGCCTCTCATAGCAGGATATATTTGTACACTATGACAGAATTAAAGCATGTAATCCAATGGGTGCACTAATCCCGTTTCCTTTCGTTGCGCAAAAATACAGTAAGTTGTATAGATGCAGTGAAGACAATCTTGATAACGTTACTCAATATCTGAAGCAGCTACAGACGTGTATAGGAAAG